>JAQQSK010014819.1:0-10995 GCA_028658325.1 Potorous gilbertii | reverse complement strand
GGCAGATTAGTGATATGGGTAATTAGAATGTCCAGTGTATTGGGGAGGGGGGAGGGGACAAATGGGAATAAAATTTTGGAACCCAAAATCTTGTGAAAATGAATGTAAAAAGTTAAATAAATTTATTTAAAAAAATATGAGATGGAGTGAGGGGGGAAAGT
This sequence comes from Potorous gilbertii, assembly GCA_028658325.1. Taxonomy (NCBI): domain Eukaryota; kingdom Metazoa; phylum Chordata; class Mammalia; order Diprotodontia; family Potoroidae; genus Potorous; species Potorous gilbertii. The sequence continues at coordinate 10,834 of JAQQSK010014819.1, read as the reverse complement.
ATCTCCATAGGGTTAGAGAAAGAAGGCCAGAGAATCAGTATTATAGTCCAGAGAGGAGGGGATGTGACTGGCCTGAGCACTTTCTTTAAAATGGAGATTCTGAGGAACCATTCATTCAGATGAGGTAGCCAAGTTCAGAAGACTGCTTAGTCATGGCAGACAAAGGAGTCTAAAGAGGCAGGAGTGGAAGTCAGAGAGAAATGGAGATATTTCTTTTGAGAGTGCTAGACTCCCTTGGTTCCCTACTGTGGGGCAAGAAAAACAAATTCAAAAATGGAACTACTATCAGACTGCAAAAGGCAATGACCATCTTTGGTTTCCTCCCTGCCCTCCAAAAGCCATCTACAACAAATATATTGCAAAATAGTGCGATTAATATCTGATAGCACAAGGGAACGTTGTAGGAACTCACAAGGGATGGCACAGTAAACATGAGTGGAGAATGTTGCATGCTGCCCTCTTGAACTGGATACTTCTCTGTGGCTTCCAGAAGGGGTGCCACAGAGCCAAAGGTCACCTGAAGGACATGGCTGGTGGCTTATATGCTTAAGAGTCCTCAAAGAAAGAATTCTTCCTAATGGGTTTGGCCCATGACATTGTAAAGTTTAGTAGAACATTGTTGTTTTTATTTTGGGGAACTGAGTGAAGTCCTCTGACCTTATTTTAAGTTAAAGTTCATAAGGCAACCTTGACTTCTTTAATAATACACATTACTTATGAATATAATTAACATTTATATAGCACTTACTATGTTCTAGGCACTGCAGTAAGTATAATTATTTCATTTGATTCTCACATTAACTCTGGGAGGTAGGTGCTATTATTAAACCCCAATTGACAGATGAGGAAACCGAGAAAAGCAAAGGTTAAGTAACTTTCCCAGTCACACACTTAGTAAGCATCTGAGGCTGAATTTGAACTCAGATCTTTCTAACTCCAGGCTCACCACTCTATCTACTGTACCATCTAGCTTTGGGAGAATTAGTTCTGGTCCTTGGTTAAGTGCTGGACAAAATGTCTGCCTCCTTTTGAAGTCTACGAGAGCTGTGACTTCATCTAATGCCTGGAAATACTCTTCCACTTATATGATGGCATCATATTTTTTCAGTAGCAGGACTTCTTGTACCTTGAACCTTGTACCTGCCATGATTCATTCAGCATTATGGACACATGGTCATGTCATATGGCTAAGTCAACACAGTAGCCAACAGCTACTGTGACACCACAAAGAGACTTATTGCTCTCATTTGGGAAAAGGTTTTGGGAGAAGGGAGCCTAGAGGACTTTTTGTATATTCTATCCCGGTAATTTGGATTAGTTTGAACCAGTTTTATGCACCCTTCATCTATTTTGACCCTTAGGGAAATAACACTCAACTCTCATCATCACTGCTCCATAAAGTCAGCCGACATTCACTTTCTGCCTCCCAGACCCACAATGCCACAATTTCAACATCCTGTAGTTGATATTTTTTTGCTTATTTTTCATGTTAAGCTTCATGGACCAAGTTAATTTGCTCCATAGTTGTCTTACTTTCCCTATTTCAACAGGCTTAATTCAATCCAGGAGAGGTAGCATATCTGGATTTGTAAAGGAGGTAATTCAGCATCTATGTACATTGAATCTTTGTTTTTTATTGAAACAATCACCAAACATTTCCTGTTGTTGTGGAGGTGATTCATCTTGGGCTAGTAATTGGTTGCTGTATCTTGGAGGTTGCTCTTCCTGGAAATGAGTCAGATGCCAACTACCAAGAAATAGAAAAAATTGACTGGGTAGAAACGGCCAGGTTTTTCATAATGCAGGAAATCATGGGATGATGAGAAAGATAGAGTGCCCCAGGGAAGTTTGCTGGGGATGTTCTTAATATCCTTTCAAGCCTAGATTTGTAAAGTCTCCTGTGATTGCTGGAAACCATTATGACTTATTAAAGGACTGTCTGGGTAACAAAAATGTAGACAGATGAAGTCTGAGTGGTACTGTTTCAAGGTATTTTTTCCCAACATGGTATTTTGCATAAGGAAACTGTTAGTGAAAGAGGGCTTCAACATAATTTCATTTTCATTTCCAAGTCGGGTGCAAATTAATCAATCAAATCAAATATATTGCTCGTTATGCTAGTTCTAACTGACAGATCTTGTGGTTGTTATTGTGGTTGGTTGGTTGGTTGTTTTTGCTGTTGTTGTTTGAAGGATGTTTTTTTTTCTTTTTGCTGTTCAACTCTAAAGGCTAGAATAGATAATCCTTGAAAATGGCTTAATCAGGCACTTCATTGTTAAGAAGAATTACTGCCAAAAGCTACTGGACACTTTACCTATCCATTACGGTTTATATAGTCATGACTAAAGATGGAACAGAGGTTAATAGACCCAACAGGGAAGAACAATTAACAACCTCATAAATCTGGATCCTATTTACTACAGTTCTTAATGCAAAGAATAATCATGTTAGAATAGAGCTTTGTTTGTAATCATCAGGTAAAATCATTGCCTGAGCATGAGTTTTTACTTTGAAAAAGACTATTACACCTAGTCAAACTTTTTTTTTAACTACATAAAAACAGAATAGTTTTCCTAAAACTTATTATACTTCATCATAGAATTATAAATAGAAACTAAATGTAGTTTATATTCTTAGATATGAACTCTTATCTGGTCTTTGATGGAACCATGAATATATTCTCCAAAGGGGAAAAAATGTTTGCAGCAAAGCTTAAACAATTGATTTTCATTTGATTAATCTATCAATGGAGCTTCCTCAAAAATAACAAAGAGCTGAAGTCTCTAAGGAGAAAAACAATTGTTTGTCCTTTAAGGGATACTCATTTCCAGTCACAGGTCTTGTCAGGTGAGAGATAAGACATAAAGGCTAAGAGGAAGAAGAGACAATGGTTAGTCACTCTTTGCTGATGGGCACTGAAGCAGCAATTTGTCAAAATAATGACACCTAAGGAGATACCTTCTGTCTTCCCAGGGAATATATTCAAGATGTGATGGAGAACACCATTGACTTGTCAGACCTAATGACTATGAATCACTTCTGGTGATTGATGTGGACACAAAAGATAATGCTGGAACAAATCTAGACCATGCTGCTAAGGGTTGTGAAATCTTGGATAAGAAAATGAGCTCCGTAAGAGTAATGGTGGTTTTCCCTCACTGCTAACAAACAAAATCAAAAGCTTCAAACAATTGAAAACAAATTAGTGAAGTAAATAATGGTCTAAGAATGAGGTGTTTGAAAATAGGCTTTAGATTTCTGGACCATCACAAAGTCTACAAAGGACAGGTTCCTGGTCAAGGATAGAGCATACACAATCAGTAAGAATATTTTTGCTATTAGCCTTGCAACTTTAATACAAAGGACTTTAAACTGAAAAGGAAAGAGGAAAAAAGTTGAATGTGTGTATCCACCAAGTAATATAAGAAGAGCAGGAACAGAGATGACAAGACAGTGGACAAAAAAGGAAATGAGCAATAAATCCCATGGTTTCAGATGTCTATAAACAAGACATTGTATGGAATGGGAAAGGTACAAAAGGACTGTAGGAAAGTCAATGATATCTTGGTTTTCATGTTGATTTCTAGAAAAATTCTAGACTCCATGATGAAGGAAATGGTTAGTGAATAACCAAAAGTGGAACTAATCATCACAAAAAACCAACATAGCTTAGACAAGAACCAGTCATGCAAAGCAAATTGCATTTCTCTCTTTGGCTGGGTTACTAAACTGTCAGGTCAGATGAATGCTATAGGCATAGTCTACTTGAATTTTAGTAAAGAATTTGACAGTATCTTCCACTGTGTTATTATGGATGAGGTGGAGAAGTATGGTCCAGATTATAATATGGTTAGTTGGGCTCTGAATTAGTAAAATGGACAGACTCAAAAAATAAGCATTATTAATAATTCAGTACCAACAAGGCATCTACTATCGTGTTCCATGGATCTGTGGTTGGGCTGTTCTGCTAAACGGTTTGATCAGTGACATAGATATCACTGACACACATAAAATTTGCCATTGATCCAAAGCTAGAATAAGGATCTAACACATCAGATGACAAAGTCAGAATAAAAAAATTAAAAAAAATAAAATGGGGGGGGTGGAGCAAGATGGGGGAGTAGAAAAACACACATAGGCAGGGTCTCCCCACACAGCCCATAAAACACCAGTAGAGAGGGACTCTCAGCAAATTCTGGAGCAGCAGAAGTGGAGAACAAAAGAGTGGAGGAGATTTCCAGTCCACTCACTGAAGAAAAATAGTTCTTTAAAAATTAGAATGCAAGAGATGGAGGCTAATGACTTTATGAGAAACCAAAAAATCACAAAACAAAACCAAAAGAATGAAAAACTGGAACATAATCCAGGGTGACCTGAAAGACCCATGGGAAACATCGGTTGCACCAGATGCAGAGCGAAACTCAGCCCAGCCTTCACCACATGATGTGGATCATGAACAGCCCTTGGGGGCAGAATCTCCAGTCACAGAATTCCAAGTCCCAGTAGCAGCAGTTCCCAGATCACTCAACCCACAGGCACCAAAGTTCAGTGATGGGATATTTTCAGCTGGCCAGGAAGGGAGAAGGGCCTTCCTGTAGCTCTGGCAGCAGGCAGTGGCCACAGAGCCTGCATAGCAGCCCGTAGGGAAGCTCCATTGTTGGAGCATAAAAACCCCTGGGCGCAGTGAAGAGCTGAGTCTTACCTCAGCCCTGTATGGAGGCCCTGGGCAAGCTGGTCTTTGTCTCACTCTGAATGGTGGCCCTGCCCACCCAGCTTATTGGAAAATCAGCCCCCAGTGACAATTTGGCAGAACTGGAGCTCAGGAGGCTGTGGAGAAGTAACTGCTAAGATTCTGGGCACAAAAGTCTCTTTCTGTGTCCAGACCAGCACATGCTTGATCGTGCCACATTGGAGGAACTGAGATCTCACAGATTTTCAGAGTATACCCTACTCTTGACAAAGGACCCAAAAGTTAAGTAACTGGTTGGGGAAAATGCCCAAAAAAGGGGAAAAAAATAAGACTATAGAAGGTTTCTTTCTTGGCAAACAGATATCTTCTCCCATCCTTTCTGATGAGGAAGAACAATGCTTACCATTAGGGAAAGAAATGAAAGTCAAGGCCTCTGTATCCCAAACATCTGAAATAGATATCCAATGGGTTCAGGCCATGGAAGAGCTCAAAAAGGATTTTGAAAATCAAGTAAGAGAGGTAGAGGAAAACTTGGGAAGAGAAAGAGAGAGATGTAAAAAAAGCATAAAAAGCGGGTCAACACCTTGCTAAAGGAGACCCAAAAAAGTGTTGAAGAAAGCAACATCTTTAAAATAGGCTAACTCAATTGTCTAAAGAAGTTCAAAAAACCAATGAGGAAAAGAATGCTTTAAAAAGCAGAGTTAACCAAATGGAAAAGGAGGTTCAAAAGCGCACTGAAGAAAAATAGTTCTTTAAAAATTAGAATGGAAGAGATGGAGACTAATGACTTTATGAAAAACCAAGAAATCACAAAACAAAACCAAAAGAATGAAAAACTGGAACATAATGTGAAATATCTCATTGGAAAAACAACTGACCTGGAAAAATAGATCCAGGAGAGACAATTTAAAAATCATGGAACCACCTGAAAGCCTTGATAAAAAAAGAGCCTACACATCATCTTTCATGAAGTTATCAAGGAAAACTGCCCTGATATTCTAGAACCAAGGGGCAAAATAAATATTGAAAGAATCCACAGATCACTTCCTGAAAGAGATCCAAAAAGAGAAACTCCTAGGAACATTGTGGCCAAACTGCAGAGTTCCCTGGTCAAGGAGAAAATATTGCAAGCAGCTAGAAAGAAACAATTCAAGTATTGTGGAAATACAACCAGGATAATGCAAGACCTAGCAGCCTCTACATTATGGGATTGAAGAATTCAAAGGAACTAAGACTAACACCAAGAATTACCTACCCGGCAAAACTGAGTAGAATACTTTAGGGGAAAAAATGGTCTTTCAATAAAATAGAGGACTTTCAAGCATTCTTGATAAAAAGACCAGAGGTTAAAAGAAAATTTGACTTCCACACACAAGAATGAAGAGAATCATGAAAAGGTAAACAGCAAAGAGAAGCCATAAGGGACTTACTAAAGCTGAACTGTTTAAAAACAATGGAAAGACAATATTTGTAACTCGAAACTTTTTTCAGTATCTGGGTAGCTGGTGGGATTACACACACACACACACACACACACACACACGCACACGCACACACATGCACATACACAGAGGGAGAGAGGCAGAGAGAGAGAGACAGAGACAGAGAGACAGAGCACAAGGTGAATTGAATAGGATGGGATCATATCTTAAAATAATGAAATTAAGCAGTGAGAGGGAAATATATTGGGAGGAGAAAGGGAGAAATGGAAAGGGTCAAATTATCTCTCATAAAAGAGGCAAGTAAAAGTCTTTTCAGTGGAGGGAAAAGGGGAGAGATGAGAGAAAAAACATGAAGCTTATTCTCATCATATTTAATTAAAGGAAGGAATAAAATGCACACTCATTTTGGTTTGAAAACCTATCTTACAATACAGGATAATGGAGGAGAAGGGGATAAGCAGGGTAGGGGGGATAATGGAAGGGAGGGCAGTGGGAGGAGGGAACAATTTTAGGGAGGGATAGTATCAAAAGAGAGAAGAGAAGAAATGAGGGGCAGGATAGGATGGAGGGAAATATAGTTAGTCTTACACAACATAACTATTATGGAAGTCATTTGCAAAACTACACAGATATGGCCTATATTGAATTGCTTGCCTTCCCAAAGGGAATGGATGGGGAGGGAGGGATGTTGAGAAGCTGAAGTTCAAAGTTTTAAGAACAACGGTTAAGTATTGTTCAAGCAACTAAGAAATAAGAAATACAGGTAATGGGATATAGAAATTTATCTTGCACTTCAGGACAAAAGAGAAGATGGGGATAAGGGAAGGGAGGGATGTTAGAAGGGAGGGCACATTGGTGATAGGGGTAATTAAAACCTTCGGTATTTTGGGGTGGGGGGAAGGGGGAGGGGAGAAAGGGGGAGAAAACTTAGAACCCAAAATTTTGTGGAAATGAATGTTGAAAACTTAAATCAATTTAAATTTAAAAAACAGAATAAAAAATAGAATACTGAGCTTTCTCTAATGCGATATAATTTAACAAGGACATATTTATAGTCTTACATTTTGATGCAAAAACTTAACTTCGAAAATATAAAAGATAAGAGAGAAATGGAGAGAGAGAGAGCAGTTCCTCTGAAAATTATCTGAGGGTTTTAATGGACCAAGCTCAAGGTGAGTCAGTAATGTGATATCAAAGCTCTTTGGGGCCAAGTCTAACTTGAGCGGGTCCTGTAACGGATGACACTGATAGCACTTTTCCTTTATCAGTAAATAGAGTCAGATACTTATTATGCAGTGTCCATGGATGGTTAAAGAGAGGATGAGTTTGCAGGCTATTCTCTTAAATAAACCTGTATCCCAACCTCCACACCACACTTGGAAATCCAGCCAGGGTCCTGGGACTCTGGGCTTCTAATTGGTGAGTGCTCACCATATCTAAATTTGCCCCATGCTCGTCGTGTTCTCCTTCTCCTCTGGTTCTCCTCATGTCATGCTGCCACATACTTATGCTCCTTCCCTACTCTCCCACTCCTATTCCACTTCTAGCTTTGAGAGAATGATTACAACACTTTCAAACCAAATGCCAACAAATTGTATTGAAACTCCTATAACTATTGCTCTCTGGATCTTGCCATCCTGCAAGATAACATCAGCTCGGAAATACACACCTCCTTGCTGTTCCTTGTCCTTCAGACCCCATGCCTCCCTCTGATTGGAGAGGTTGGAGGATGGATACCAGAGAATCCTTCCCACATTTTCTGTTTAAGAAAGAGACACTATGTCTTGTCCCATCTGGTTGCAAAACTTCATCATACTCCTGTACCAGGTATACTCCCTCACTCATCCCTCTTTTGTAAACTTCTTTTATGTTTTCTCCCACATTAGATCTTGTATTTGGCAAGGGCTATCTCTTGCCTTAGCAGAGTGCCTGGCACTGAGCAATAAACATAAATGTTTCTTGGACTAATTGATTACCTTAATCTGTAGTTTCTACCTTTACTTCATTCCTACAGAGGAATTTCTCTGCAGAAGCATAGTGGGAAGTAGCAAACAATGGAGATAGATGAGTGACCTGCAAATCTAGACTCTTTTCAGGCACCCACATTGACTGGTCCTCTTTGCCTAAAGTCAAAATCTTCAGATCCAATTTTACCTAATTTGGTAATTTACAAAAATTAGTAAATGAATACATTTTTTTCCTCATATAGCTTCTGAATCCTTACTCAGTATCTGTATTCACTAATGAGTCATTTTCACCTGTATATAGATATAGTAACTTCTTGCAACACCCAATTATGGCTAATTAAATTCACAAACAAAAAAATATTTATGACCAATCATGTCTTTTTTCTCTAGAGTAAGCAAGAATTAAAGCCCTAATTAAACCAAGAATTATATACAAACTAAAAAAAAACAGAAAAATAAAAACTTTGGAGTAAATATCTCCCATCTTAGAGAATGAAGAGAACAGAGAGAGCATGAAACTGCCCTTTATCAGATATCCCAAAGAGAATAGTTCTGCAAACCTTAGTCTATTATACTCACAATCTTCCTCAGTGTCCAATCAAAGTGAAGATGACAGCAGCAGTGGAGATACTTAATTAAAAATGGCCACTCAGACAGTGGTCACAAAGTCCCCACACTATAGTTTCATAAACCAGCCTTACAGAACCACAAAGCATCACTGATTCAAAGTCAGAAAGGTCTCAGTGCTCATCTCCTCACGATAGAAAGCTAAGGGTTCCATCCCAACCCAAAGAACATCAATTTCCACTCAGCAATTTTTCTGACAGAGAAATACCACCCACCAGTTAAATTTTTCCCTGAGGTTTGATTCCTTTCAAAACCAACTTTGGTTCACTTGAGATTTGGAATTTTATAGCACAGTTTAAGAATAACTATCATCAGCTAATATAACACAGGTAACTAAGCCCTCATCCAAGGTAATCATTGTAGATGCCAATCACAGCGAATTTTATACACATACACACATACGTATGTATGTGTGTGCATACCAACAGTACATGCAGCACGCTACTGCAGTGACTACTTGCCTGTATGACACACAGGACACATCAAATGCCCATGCATATGTGGACACATTCATAGAACACAAGCAATTGTAAAACAAAGTAAAGCAATAATAGCGTTAATTCAACAACATAATAAAATACAGAGAAACAGCAATAAATAGGTGCCAATACAAAGATGAGTGTAGATTCACTACATGCATGTTACTAAAAAAAAAGCAAATAAGTACAAGAAAATTATAAACAATGCATGCTCAAAATATAAAATAATAAATGTGTATCATAATAAATGTGTATATATAATTGCATGCTAGACTCATATTGCATGAATAAAAACTAGCATTATCACCTGGATATATGTAAATATTCCTCTAGTTTTCTATAGACGGACCTATACAGTGCAGTAAAGAGAGTGCTAGGCCTGGTGCTGTGAAGATCTGAATGTAATTGTAAAGACGTTTGCTAGCTGTGTGACCCTTGGCAAGTGGTTCAACCTCAGTTTGCCCTAGTTTCTTCAACCTTAAAATATACAAATATATTTATATGTTCACATATTTTATATTATATGTATATGTTACATATATTTTATTTTATGTATAATAGTGTAATATGTATTACATTATTACGTTATAGCATATATTTACTTATAAAAAATATATAATAACATGTACCTTCCATAGTTGTTGTGAGAATCAGATGAAATAACGTTTGTAGAATGCTTAGCATAGTGCAGGGCATATAGTCACTTAATATCAATTTTCTTTCCTTCCTCTCTTCCACCGTTGTTTCTTTACGTCCTCTTTGCTTTCTTTCCTTTTTTATTTCAATATAAATTTGTTTATTTAACTTTTTACATTCATTTTCACAAAATTTTGGGTTCCAAATTTTCTCCCCATTTGTCCCCTCCCCCCGAGGGGACACCGAGCATTCTAATTTCCCCCATCACCAATCTGCCCTCTCTTCTATCATCCCTCCCTTCTCTTGTCCCCATCTTCCCTTTTGTCCTGTATGGCCACATAACTTTTTATTCCCTGTTACCTGTATTGCTTATTTCCTAATAGCAAGAACATTACTCGACAGTTGTTTCTAAAGCTTTAAGTTCCAACTTCTCCCCATCCCTCCCTCCACACCCATTCCCTTTGGGAAAGCAGGCAATTCAATATAGGCCATAACTGTGTAGTTTTACAAATGACTTCCATAATAGTTGTGCTGCATAACAGTGACTATATTTCCCTCCATCCTATCCTGCCCCACATTGTTTCTTTTTTCTCTTTTGATCCTGTCCCTCTCCAAGTGTGGACTTCAAATTGCTCCCTCCTCCCATTGCCCTCCCTTCCATCATCCCCCCCACCCTGCTTATCTCCTTCTCCCCCACTTTCCTGTATGGTAAGATAGGTTTTCATACCAAAATGAATGTGCATTTTATTCCTTCCACTAGTCGAATGTGATGAGAGTAAACTTCATGTTTTTTTTGCCCTCAGCTGTTCTCTTTTTCTCTCCACTAAAAAGTGTCCTGCTTGCCTCTTCTATGAGAGATAATTTACCCCATTCCATTTCACCCTCTCTCCTCCCACTACATTTCTCCCTCACCATATACCTTGATTTCTTTTAAGATATGATCCCATCCTATTCAATTCACTCTGTGCTCTCTGTCTCTGTGTGTATGTGCAT
>JAQQSK010014818.1:0-10995 GCA_028658325.1 Potorous gilbertii | reverse complement strand
GCTGCTATAAATATTTTTCTACATGTGGGTCCCTTTCCCAGTTTTATAATCTCTTGGGGATACAGTCCTAGTAGTGATATTGCTGGGTCAAAGGGTATGCACATTTTTGTAGCCCTTTGGGCATAGTTCCAAACCGTTCTCCAGAATGGTTGGATGAGCTCACAGCTCCACCAACAATGAATTAGTGTTCCAACTCTCCCACATCCTGTCCAGCATTTATCATTTTCTTGTTCTGACATGTTTGCTAATCTTATAAGTGTGATGTGGTACCTCAAAGTTGTTTTGATTTGCATCTCTCTAATCAGTAGTGATTTAGAGCACTTTTTCATATGATTATAGATGTCTTTAATTTCTTCCCCTGAAAACTGCTGTTCATATCCTTTGACCATTTATCAATTGGGGAATCCTTACACTATTCTTGCAAGGCAGGTGCTATTACAATCCCTATTTTACAGCTGAGGAAACTGAGGACAACAGAGGTTAAGTGACTTGCCCATGGTTGTACCTGATATGAAGTGTCTGAGACTGAATTTGAGCCCAGATCTTCCTGACTTCAGGCCAAGTACTCTATCCATTGCATCACTTAGCTTCTTCTAACTGAGAAGATATCAGAAAAAGGAAGGCATAACAGGTGAAAGAAGGGGTTATGTCTAGAGCAGAGATGGCCTTTTTCAGAAAAGGTTGAGCCCCCCAAAACAAGAGGCTTTCTGGATTCTCAAAGCATCCTTCAACATCCAGATCCAATGCTACTTTACCCAGAATGTCTTCTGTAATCACCCTGCCAAGATTTCCTTTCCTTCCTTCAATAATGTGATAACACTTACTGTGAATACATTTCTGACCTCTGGGGACCCAACAGAACAAGTCTAACCTCTCTAATACATAATAGCCCTTCAAAACTTGAAATCAGCTTTATAATCTAAGTTTTAGCAATTGTTATTATATCCCTCCAAAGTCTTCCCTCCTACATATCTGACATTTCTAGTTCCTTCAACTGATCCCCTTGTAGCATAAACTAGAGGCAATTTCGTTGTCATTCTCTGAATGCTCTCCAGATTACCAAAGACTGGTAAAACATGGTACCCAGACCTGAATGCAGTACTCTAGCTGTAGTCCAACCAGAACTTAGTACGGCCTATCAAACACTCTAATTATAGTGCCAATATTTGCAAATGAACTTAATTTATTTGTATCGTCTATGGCCAAAACAAAGAATAGAAATAATAATCCATTTACACAGCACTCAAAGGTTTACAAAGTACTTTCTCAACAACAATCCCATGAGGTAGGTAGGAAAATTATGAGCATCTCAATTTTATGAATAAGACAACTGAAGTTCAGAGAATATAAATGATTTGTCCAGTTATACCTCTGTAGCAGAGCCAAGATTTGGACCCAGGTCTCTTGACTCAAAATTCAGCAGCTCTTTTCACTATACTACAAACCAAAGCACTCAGCTGCCCAAAGAGAGTCATCCTACTCTACCAAAGCTAACATACTGAAGTCACTTATCTCCGGAGTTAAAAGTGATCCTTCTCAGATCTTTTGTTCTATTCCTATTATCACTGCATGAATATATCTTATCTTAATAGATCCTAAGTTCCTTGGGGACTGGGACCATATTGTTTTTTATCTTTTTATGCCAAACACTTAGCACAATGCTTTTCAGATAATAGGCAAGTAATGACAATTTGTTGAATGAATGATTGATCACTAGACTTAACTGGTAGCCCACATAATTTCAAATTTGAAAGAGACTCCTTATCTAGGAGTACAAGCCTTCCCTAGAAAAATTATTTCTTCTAGGATACACTTTCCAAGTGGTAATTTGGTCTTTCTTTAAAGTCCTCCAGTGTCAGGTTTTGGGTTGGAGAAGAAGCAGCTTTCTCAGCAATCTAGTCTACTTCTGGATATCTCTGATTGTTAGGAAGTTTTTCTTTACAAGAGAATCACATTTTCTTTTTGCAGTCTTTATCCACTAAGACTGTCCTCTGCAATCAATCAAGAACAAGTCTTATTTCTCTTCCTCAGCACAGTCCTTCAAGTTAGGAAGATAGCTATTGTGTTGTCCCCTAAATCTTTTCTTTGGAGTCTAAACAGCCCCAGTTTCTTTAATGGATTTTTGTATGGCAAGAATTGGAGACCCTTCATCATACTGGCTGACCTCTCAAGTCCATTAATGACCTTCCTACAATGTGTTGTCCTAAATGACCACAACATTTCCGACATGGCCTGACCAGGGCAGAGTACAGGAGGATGATTTCCTTAACCCTGAATGTTAGAGAAGAGCTTTGGAAATTACCATATTTAATAACCCCAAGATCATCACTTTTTAATCTTAAATCTCATCCTAAATTTCCTTTTCTCCTAGCTAGGCATGTATCCATCTCTCCCCCATCCTAAAAAACAAACAACACCAGGATAAACTCAAGAACCCACCTTCCTTTATATATCTCCTTCCTTAGCAAGCTCTTGGAAAAAAAAAAAGCTCCCTACATTCATTGCCTCTACTTCTCCTATCACACTCTTCCTAACTCTCTACAGTCTGATTTCTGGTCTCTAATACTCAATTAACAGTATTCTCTCCTGACTTTGTCATTCAGCTAAAACTATTCTCCTCAGTTACCAACAATTTCTTAGCTATCCAATCTAATAGATTTTGCTCAGTCTTCATTCATCTTAACTCCCCTGTTGACTCCTTTCTCTTCCCTGAATATTCTCTCATCTGGGTTTTCATAATAATACCTAGCATTCATATACCACTTTATGGCTTTCAAAGCACTTTAAAAATTTTATCTCATTCAGTCTTCATAATAATCCTGCTATTATGTGTTATCATTCCCATTTTACATTATTTTACATTATTTATTATTTAATAATAATAAATAAATATTTATTAATAAATAATATTAATAAAATAAAATAAAATTAATTTAAAAATAATATTAATAAATAAAAATAAATAAATAATAAATAAATGAATATTTATTATTATTAAGTGTTATTATTCCCATTTTACAGATGAGGAAACTGAGGCAGACAGTAGTTAATAATAATAGCTAGCATTTATATTGCATTTACTATGTGTCTGGCACGGTGCTAAGCATTTTACAAATATCTCATTTGGTCCTCACAATCCTGGGAGTTAGGTGCTATTGTTATCTGCATTTGACTGATGAGGAAACTGAGGCAAACAGAGATTAGTGTCTTCCTGATACTTGGGATGGCAGTCTATCCTTTGCACCATCAACTAACTGCCTCATGCTGCTGCTCTCTCTTGGTTTTTCTGACAATTTGATCATTTTTCAACCTTCTTCACTAGATCTTCATTCATGTTATAGTCTCTAAATATGGATATATATTAAGGTATAAGGGGGTGTTCAGGAGAGCTAACTCCTCTGGTGTGAAGACTTGCTGAGCACCCTTTTCAGGGCTGCTTTCCACCTTTGCTGTTCACCTGATTCACTTTACTGTCTCACCTGTGACTCCAAGAAGCTCTAGCATGTGCAGTAGCCATACTCCAGTATATTGTTTCAGCAGGTGATTAAACCAGGTTGAGGATAACTGACAAGCCTCAAACCCACTGATGACTTAAGGGGGTGTCTACCCCAAGCATGTGAAGACTTTCCCCTGCAGAATGGGCAGATGAGAAGAATTTGTTCCAATGGCCTTGAAGGCAGCTGAAGCAGGTGCTGTGGAGCACTTAGAGCTTCAGGCATTAAAGGTGCCAAGGTTATCCACTGCATCCTGGGTCATTGCCCAGGACAAGACAATTGTCTTGACTTTTTTCCTGCCACTGTACTTTGATGACTCAGGAAGAGAGAATGAGGTTGATGACTTTGTGTAACTCAGCTTGACTTAAAACCTGATTCATGAGCAAGACAAGGCATTAATCATGGTGTCACTGGTCATGAAGGACAAACATCAACAACATATATCAAGGCTCTATCTTGGACTCTTTTTTCTTTTCTCTCTACACTCTCTTGTTTGGTGAACTCATCAACTCCTATAAGTTCAAAGAGTATCTCTTTTTAAAGCTGTCTTCTAGCTCTCTCTCTCTCTCTCTCTCTCTCTCTTTGTTTCTCTCTCTCTGCATCTCTGTCTCTATTTCTCTCTCTCTCTGTCTTCCTCTATCTCTCTGCCTGTCTCTGTCTCTCTCTCTCCCTCTTCAATCGTATTCTGTTTCCTGAGCTCCAATCCTAAATCATGAACTGCCTATTGGATATTTCAAACTAGATGTCTTATGGGTATCTCAAATACAATATGACCAAAAAAAAGAACTCATTATCTTTCCCCCAAAACAGTCCCCTTCAAAACTTCTCAATTACTGACAAGGGCATTTGCTATCCTTACAGCCAACCAGGTTCAGACCTTTGTATCATCCTCAACAACTCTCACTCATTCCAATATTCAATCCATTGATAAATCTTATAGCTTCTATCTCCACAACATCTTGCATCCATCCTCTTCTCTTTGTAAACACAGTCATGACCCTGGTTGAGGCTTTGATAACCTCTTGCCTGTACTATAGCAAGAGCCCCTTAATTAACCTCCTCTTTTCTAGTCTCTTTACTCCAATCTATCCTCTACACAAATATTAAGGTGATTTTCCTTACTACTATGCTATAAGAAATGACAAAGGAAGTGGTTTCAAACTTGTATGAAGTGATGCAGAATGAATTATACAAAAAAAAATAGTAACTCTATAAAGATAAACAACTTTGAAAGACTTAGGAACTCTGACTAACCATGATTATAGAGGACTCATGATGAAACATGCTGCCCATCTTCTGACAGAGAGGTGAATAACTCTGAATGCAGATTTGAGACATTTTTTTTGCACATGATCAATGTGGAATTTATTTTGCTTGACTATACATGTTTGTCGCAAGGGCTTGGTTTTCTTTCTTTTTCAGTGATGAGAGGGGAAGAGGGAGATGGTGCAAAGAAGGCAGATTTTTGTTAATTAAGAAAAAGAAAATGATTTCCCTAAATTATAGATTGACCATATCACTCCCTATCCATTAAAATCCAGCAGCTTCCTCTCACCTCCAGGATCCAATATGAACTCCTCTGTTTGTAATGTAAAGCTCTTCGCAGCCTGGTCCTATTCCACCTTTTCTAATTTGCTACGCATGTTTCCTCTGCACACACTCTTTGTTTTGGTTCTACGGGCCTTCTTGCCGTTCCTCACTACATCTTTTATCTCTTTGTGTTTACGCAGGCTGTTTCCCATTTTCTCCTCATCTCAGCCTCTTGAAATCCTTGGTTTCCTTGAAGACTCAGTTCAAGCACCACTTTTTACATCAGTCCTTTCCTGGTACCCACAGAGGTACTGCCTTCTCCTCTTTCCTAGGTTACCTTGTATCTGCTTTGTATGCTCTTGTATCTAGCTATGATTACATATGTATGTATAAATATATGTATGTTGTCTTCCCTGTTAAAATATAAACTCCCTTTTGATAGTGACTGTTTTGCTTTGATCTTTGTATTTCTAACGCACAGAGTAGGTGTGTTTGTTGATAAAAGTTTATTTATTTACTGATTAAAGAAATAGGTGATGATCTGACATAGAAGAACCAAAAGGAGTTCTGAACTTCTCTCTAATTTCAAAAGAAGCAGTATTTTCTCCAAGTGATTATACATTAAGTTCTAGAAAACTGGTTAGTAATTTGGAGGACACTTAAAATAGGTAGGTAATTATACCACATTGGAGGCTGTCTCGGGAAGGGGGAAAGAAGGGGGGAATTTAGAACTCAAAATCATATAAAAGTGAATGTTGAGAACTAAAAATAAATTAATTTTAAAAAGAATAGGTAGGTAACATTTTAGAAGAAGCTTCTCTTGGATAGTAAAGAAAATAAAAATAACGATATATCCACTGACTACAACAGTGCCAACAAAAATGAGATTAAATAATAACAAAGCTTAGGCTTAATAAAATGGACTGATACTACCTAGTTAATACCAGTAGTACCTAGTTCCTACTTAGCCTTAATCTCTCTTTATCAAACGATATGCTAGTAGCCAAGTCAACAAGCGTTTATTAAGGGGATTACGTGCCAGTTACTTTGCTAAACTTTGGGGACACAAAGAGAAGTCCCTACCCAAGGAGCTCACATTCTAAGGGAGGAGACAACAGGCAAATGATTCTATATAAACAACATATGTAACAATAGCAGTAATAGCTAATGTTTATATAGTGCTTACTATGTGCCAGACACTGTGCTAAGTGCTCAATTGACCCTCACAACAACCCTGGGAGATAGGTGCTATTGTCCTCCTCATACTGACAGATTAGAGAAATGAGTTAAGTGACTTACACAGAGTCAGTCACATAGCTAGTAAGTGTCTGGGGCCAGAATTGAGTTCACGTGTTCAACTGGAGGTAATCAATAGAAGGAAGGCAAAGTAGCATTAAAGGGGATAGAGAAAGGCTTTTTTTGCAGAAGGTGGAATTTTAGCTGAGACTTGAAGGAAGCCAGGCAAGTCAAGAGGCAGAGAAGAGGAGGGAGAGAATTTCATATATGGGAGGACAGCCAGTAAAAAAGCATGGAGTTGAGGGATGGACTGATGTGTGCAAGGAGGCCAGTGTCACTGGTTCCCAGGGTAGGTGGAGAGGATGAAAGAGATAGTAAAGGCTTTATAAAAGGCTTTAAAAGTCAAACAGAAGATTTTATACTTGATCCTGAAAGTAACAAGGAACCTACTGGAGGTTTTTGAATAGGGGAGGGGCTGACATGGTCAGACTTGTGCTTTAGGAAGGTCGATTTGACAACTTAGTGGAGGATGGACTGGAATGGGGAGAGACCAGAGTCAGGGAGACCAAGAAATAAAAATATAAAATAATAATATGTAGTAGAAATCAGAACAATAGAATATATGTTATAGAAATAAAAATAAATTAGGCGATTTTGATTACATAAAATTCAAAGGTTGAAACCAGGGAGTTGGGGGTTGTGCAAATATCTAAGACTTTGATATTCAGGATATATAGGGAATTGACACAGATGTATAAGACTAAGAGTCATATCCATATTCTGTGCGTAGTCATTCACTATTCAAAAAGCTTCTCCGATTTTGACCATTCTTATTAACTATCAAAACTTATGAGGGGAAAAGAAATCATTTACCTGTAGTGAATTGCTAATTGTCACCTCCTTGCCAAGGCAAACCTCTCTACAAGCAGACTTGACCCTTTCCCCTTTTGAATTCTGCAAATTGTCCACACTATCATCTCCACTCTCTCCTATCTTCAGTCTCTTATTTACCAACTCCTTACCTGATGCCTACAAATACACCTGTTTTTTGCCCATCCTTAAAAATCTCTCACTTGATCCAACCATCTGGGCTTGTTATCATCATTCTTATCCCCTTCATGGCTAAACTCTTTGAAAAAATAGTCTATAATGCACGCTTTCATTTCCCTCTCCCCTTATTATTGTCTAAACCCTTTGAGATCTGACTACCAACCTCATAATCCAACTGAAAGTATCCTCCTCAGTTACTAATGATCTCTTAATTGACAAATCTAATGACCTTTTCTCAATTCTCATTTTCTTTGACCTCTCTGTAGCATCTGACACTGTTGATCATACTCTCCTGGATACTTTTTCCTTTCTAGGTTTTCCTGATACTATTTTCCCCTCATTCTCATATCTATCTAACTGCTCCTTTTTAAGCCTTTTTTGCCAATTCTTCATGGCACATGCTATAAACAAGGCTATCACCCAACACCATCTTTTCTGTCTAATAATCTAGAAGCAGTGACTAGAGTGTTGAGCTTCGAAGGAATATATGACTTCAAATCCAGCTTCAGATACTTGGCAATATGACTCTGGGAAAGTCATTTAACCTCTAGTTGCCTCTCTTTCCTTAACTGTAAAATAAGGATAATAAAGACAGCTATCTTGTAGGGTTTTTGTGAGGATCAATGAGATGTTTGTAAAAACTGCTTTTAGTATAGTGCCTGGCACAAAGTAGGGACTATGTAGATGCTCATTTCTTTCCCTTTCCCTATTCTTTCTCTTTTTGGTTTGATTTTTACTGTTTTACTTCATGATCTTATTATTAGTTCCCTTTCGTTCAATTATCTCTATTTAGATGATTCCCAGATATATATATATATATATATACGTATATATAATATATATACGTATATATATATAATATATATATATACGTATATATATTATATATACGTATATATATGTATACACACACACACACACACACCCATATTTCCATCTCTCTCTCTGTCTCCATCTTTAGCATCTTTACTAAATTACAGTCATACATCTTCAACTACACTTTAGACATTTCAAAATCAACCTATCCAAAACAGAACTCATTTTCTTTCCCCATTAAATCTTCCCCACTTCTAAATATTAATATTAAGGCTCCACAATCCTTCCAGTTACCCAAACTTACAACCTTAGTGTCATCCTCTACTCACTCATTCACCCCACCCAATTTGTTGTCAAACCTTGTCATCTACCTTCACAGCATATCTTGTGCATTCCCCTTTCCATACAAGCACAAGGCTAGTTCAAGTTCTTACCATCTCACACCAATATTATTTCAATAGCTTTCTGTTTGTTCTACCTGCCTCAGGTCTCCTTACTCCAATCTGTCACCAAGGTAGCTTTTCTGAAGTACAAGTCTGACCATGTCACACCTCGCCTTGCCTTTCACAATTAAATATAGAGCTCTCTCACTCTTAAAACCCTTTATAGCCTGGTCATCTTTCCATCCTTCTTACTCCCTCTACTTACCCTGTAATCCAGCCACACTATCCTACTTACTATTTCTCAGATGTGATGTTCCATGTCCAACCCCTATGCTTTCCCATTGGCTTTCCCCCACACCTGGATTGCCTTGCCTCCTCACCTCCACCTCTTAATTTTCTTCATTTCTTCAGGACTTGGATCAAATCCTATCTTCTGCAAGAGCTTTTTCCCAGTCCGTCCAGCTACCAATACTTTCTTTCATCTGACCTCATCTACCCTGTATGCATCTTATGCTTCCCTAGTTATTTACATGTTGTCTCTTTCATTCAAATGTTAACTCCTTGAGGGTAGGGACTTTTAAAAAACAATTTCCATTTATATTCCAGTTCCTAGCACATACTAAATCCTTCACTTTTGATTGACTTATTAACTAATAAAGGCAGGGATTTCACCTCACACTCCTCAAAATGGTAGAGGGACAAAACACTGATGTAGTTAGTTATTGTTGACCTATTGAATGACAGGCATACTAATTCATCATTGATGGAGATGTGAATAGGTCTAACTTTTGGAAAATAGTTTACAACTATGTTAGAAAAATGTCAACTATATGCCCAAAGAAATCAAAGAAAGAGAAAAGAGATCTGTATATGTAAAAATATTTATTGCCATTCTTTTTGTGGTAGTCAAAAAAAATGGAAAATACAAGGGTATCATACTGGGCTAAATTGCTAAATGAATTGTTATATGAATGTAATGGAATATTAACATACCATAAGGAATGACAAAATGGACTATTTCAGAGGAAACTAATAGGATCTACATGAACTGATGCAGAGTGAAGTGAAAATAACTAAGAGAACAATTTATATAACATTACAACATAATAAAGAAAAACAAGTTTGAAAGACTTTAAGGCTCTTATCAATGAGATGATAAGGGAAAGGATGAAGATGAAACACACCATTCTTTTTTTAAAAATTTATTTTCAGTGTTCCACAATCACTACCATACAAACCTAGATTTTTTCTTTCCCTCCCTCCCCCTCCCTCCCCCTCCCTCCCCGAGAGTGCATAGAATTTTACACATACAATCCTGTTAAGTACATTTTTACCAGTCATGTTGTATAGAAGAATTAAAATGAATGGGAGAAATCATGTAACAAAACAAAATGTAATACAAAAGAAAATGATCAGCTACAATCTGTGATTTTTAATTCCATATTTTTTTTCTCTGGATGTGGAAGGCATTTTGCCTTAAAAGACCATTGGGAATTTTTTAAGTCCTTGCATTGCAGTGAAGTTCTAACTCTACCAGAAAAAACGCTTGCACACTGTGGTTGTTGCTGTGCACAAGGTTTTCCTGGTTCTGCTTCTTTTGCTCAGCATCATATCATATAAGTCTTTCCAGGTCTCTCTTAAGTCTTCCTGTTCATCATTTCTTATAGTATAATAGTATTCCATTACATTCATATACCACAATTTATTCAGTCATTCCCCAGTTGATGGGAATCACCTTGATTTCCAGTTTTTGATCACCACAAAGAGAGATGCAATAAATATTTTTGTACGTGTGGGACCCTTTCCCATTTTCATGATCTCTTGGGGATACAGTCCTAGAAGCAGTATTGCTGGGTCATGCCACTCATTTTACTGAAGAAAGATGATGAACTCAAGATAAAGAGATACATTTTTGGACACCATCAATTGTCAGTCAGTCACACATTATGGAAATTTGTTTTGCCATTATTGAAGGGTTAATTTTTTTAAAATTTGCTCAGTGGTCAGGTAGTGGTCAGGACAAATGAATAAACAAATATTTTTAGAAGTACCAAACTATTCATATTCTCTGATGCAGCAATAAAAATAAAGATTTTGTTATATCTGGAACTTTCTCCCTGTCTTTGACATGTAAAACGATTCAGAGTGCGGAATGAGACATTTTGGTGGAAAATGGCTAATGGGAAAATTTGTTTTGCTTAACGATATATGTCTGGTTTGTTTTTTTCTTTCTTAATAGGAGTAGAGATAGGAGTGAGTTTCAGTTTCCTCATCTACAAAAATAAAAGGGTTGACTATATGAGGAGTGGTCTCTATCTCTTTTCTTTTTTTAAAATTTATTCATTTAACTTTTTTACATTCATTTTCACAAAATTTTGGGTTCCAAATTTTCTCCCCATTTGTCTCCTCCCCCCACCCCAATACGCTAAGCATTCTAATTGCCCCTATCACCAATCTGCCCTCTCTTCTATCATCCCTCCCTTCCC
>JAQQSK010014817.1:0-10995 GCA_028658325.1 Potorous gilbertii | reverse complement strand
ACAATTGGATCCCATCAATCACTATCTTTCTCCCAATCCCAAATTTCAGATTCCCAGGACTGAAGTTAGTGCTTTAGTTAAATGATATTTTTTTTTGGTTTATTTTCGTTTTTTAGCAATTTATCAGGAATGGGCTAGTTCCTTTCAAATACTTGGGCTCGAAAGGTCCAGAATTTACTCTTACGACCTCATTTTCTGCTGTGGGTATTTAAACCTCATTCTCTTAAATGGTGCCGCATCTACCTAAGATACCAAGGCTTACAGGCTGAATAATTCAAGTTGACAAACATTTACCATGTTCCAACCAGGAACCAGTCCCTGGGCTGAGAGCTATGAAAGATCAGCCCTCCCACCCTCCCCCACTCCCTCACCCCCCCCCCCCGCCCCCCGAGCCCTGAGATGAGCTGATGGGAAACAAGCACCCAGAGAAAAGTCCTTTCCTCCCATCAGGGTCAGACCTGCTGGTAGGAGGAACTTTGGAAAAGTTTCCCTGCTGACCCCTCCACTGGTCCTCTCATCAATTCAGCTAAGATTAGCAGGGCCAATAGCCCTTGAAGCTCCGCCCCCGAAATGCTGAACATTCTGTTTTTGCCCTTAGGAAAAAACAGTAAATAAATGCTTTTGTTTCCCCTTTCCCTCCCCCATGGGTAAGCCAGCTGAATTGGGGCCTTTAGCTAACTTTGTGGTTTTGATGGGCTGAACACCAAGCTTCGAATTTTTGTCAGAGACGCACGTTGGGATTCAGCCAGTGTTCTCGTGGGTGACATACAGGGGAAGCTGCTGCCTTTTAAAGCCCTAGACAGCAGGGTTGTTTATCCACAAGCTTCTGACCAAAGCAGCCCACTTATTTGGGGTCCCCCTGCTGGAAAGGACATCAGAAATGCTATTTGACAAACATCACCTGACTTTCCGTTATGTGCAGGCCAGCATGGCCCAGTGAACGGCGTTGGGCTTGTAGTTGGGAAGCCCTGGATTCGAATCTTGTCTTGGATACTTAGGAGCAGTGTGATTGATCCCTGGCCAGTCAACCTCATCTACTTTAGACAATTTCCTAGGGCTAAAGCATGAAGTCTGCTGTCTGCACTGGTGGAGGGACTTCTTACACCGGGATGCATGAAATCATAGCAAAATGATGTACATGGCAAATCTTCCTTTGGGGATGCACAAGGTGTTGAACAAGAACACAATCAAAAACAGTTCCCATTTTTACACAAATAAGTAAATGCAAACCAGTTTGAGGGAGACGTTACCACTGGATCAGAAAAGGAGGATCACAGCTTTGTGGCTGAAGGAGATCTTAATGGTCAGTTAGCCTATCTCCCTCCCCCTTATTTCAAAGACTAGAAAGCTGAGGCCTAGAGAAGTTCAACAGTTTGGACAAGTTCACACAAGTAGTAAGAGCCAACCTGG
Organism: Potorous gilbertii; assembly: GCA_028658325.1. NCBI lineage: Eukaryota > Metazoa > Chordata > Mammalia > Diprotodontia > Potoroidae > Potorous > Potorous gilbertii. The sequence goes on along the minus strand of JAQQSK010014817.1, from coordinate 9,585 downwards.
AACCCCAGGCCCCCAACTGCATACCAATTCAGCACTCTCTCATCTCCTTCTTTGGTTAAACAGAGGGCACAGGGGCATCGTCAGCATACCAGGTTGTGGGTTTACGTGGAGCCAATTAATTGCAAATGGCTATCCTCCCTCCCTCTCCCCTTCCCAAATTCACTAATTCTTTGGCTCATTATGCCCCCGCCCAAAGTGAATTCTGGGAAAATCTCTGAATACAGCTCTCTTGCTGTCTTGAAAATTGTCTTTCAATAAAATGCCATCTCTCTTGTGAGCAACCTTTGGGGCAGGTTCTATATAGGAAATTCCTTCTCTTCCTAGACCTTAGGGTCTTCACAGATGCGAGTAAAAGGGTGTAATAAGTACGTTAAATTTAAGATCACCTTTATCACATCGCACAAGAAATACACAAAAGACTCACAGGATGCTGTACAAAATGTAGAAAATACACAAAGGACTCACAATTACCTGTAAATGGTAGGAACCATTTTCTTTCCCTGAGAATCAGTTTAATGTCTTGGATAAAGCACTGGACTTGGAATGAGGAAGAGCTGGGTTTAAATCCCCCCTTAGTCACTTACTAAAGTTGTGTGACCCTGGGTAAGTAACTGCTTCTCCAACCTCAGTTGGAGGTTCTCAGTCCCAAAATAAGGGAGAGGGCTAGACTAGATGGAACCTGAGGGCCTTTTCAGCGGTATTTCTAAGATCCTACACATGACCTTGAACAAGTCCCTTCACTCGACACAGCCTCAGTTTCCTTCTTTGTAAAGTGAGAAGAATGGATTAGATAGTCTCTTGAGCTCTAAATGGAAGATGCCTCGATTTTCTCTGTCTGGTGATTCGAACTTTCCCCCAGGGTTCAAATTTCTCATTCTTATAACATCACTCTGAGGTTTAGATTCCTCTCAGAAAGGAAATACATTAGGGGTTGCTAGACAGACGACACTTGGACATTTCCATCAAATGGCCTCCATGTTTATAACTCAGGGGAAATGGTAAAGAGTAAATCTGGGTACCTTTATCCCCAAGCCCCCCCCAAGCTTTGGGGGCCATAGTGGGGATCTTTTTATTTTGCTCTCTTGGAAATTTTCTTTCAATAAAATGCCATCTCCTGAAACTCTTGAACTTGGGGTTACTTGTGAGGCAACCTTTGGGACAGGTACTATATAGGAAATCCCTTCTCCTGCTAGAAGACTAGATACTGATCTTATACCACCCAGGAAATCCTTTCCACAGCTGCCATGCAGTTGAGAGTGTATTCAATATTCCACCAACAGCCCAGCTGCTATTACATTTTTGATGTCATCTCTGGGGCACCCTGCTCCATAGTCAGTCAATAAGCACGTATTAAGTGCCTGCTATGTGTCAGGCCTTGTGCCAACTGCAGAGGATTCAGACAAAGGCAAAAGATAGTCCATGCCCTCAAAGAGCTGCCATGCCTGTTCTCTCATGTGCCTTGCCCCAAGTGGTTCTCTGAAGGCCAAAATCTCAGTCCAATCATAGCTCTGTGGAAAGGTGTAAGGGGGGGGGGCAGGAGAGGTTGTCTCTTTAAAGGCTCCCTTTAAAAGACCAACATGGAGTGGTTCTTCCCACAATGTCTGTCTCCCAAGAAGAAAGCCCAAGCAAATCATCTTTGTGGCATCCCCAGTCCTCTCAAGGATGTGCCAGTGGTCATGTCCTTACCCTCCCCAGTAAATTCTTCTGAATGTCCCAAAGGCTAATCAAGTTGGCCAAGCACCTTACCACACCTATTCCTACAAACACACACACACACACACACACACACATACATACACACACACAGTACAGGTGGCCACTTACAAAAGACTTGCCTTTCACCCAATAAACATTTATTAAGTACCTAATGTGTTCCAGAGCAGCTAGGTGGTACAGTGGATAGAGTGCCAGGTCTGGAGTCAGGAAGACTCAGCTTTCTGAGTTCAAATCCAGTCTCAGACACTTACTAGCTGTGTGACCCTGGGCAAGTCTCTTCACCCTGTTTGCCTCAGTTTCTTCATCTGTAAAATTAACTGGAGAAAGAAATGACAAACTACTCCAGTGTCTTAGGCAAGAAAACCCCAAATGGGGCCACAAAGAATCACACATGACTGAAACGATTCAACAACAACATATTCTAGGCACCATATTAAAAACTTTGGGAAAGACAGAGTAAATAGAAGCAAAATTGATGATTCTATCTTGCTCAGATAACTTGGTGACTGAAGAATCCTTAATGGGGATGGCAGCCCTTGAATAAATTCACTTCAGTCTATGTCTACAAAGTATATAGAAGATTGTGCTAGAGAAATCATGAAAGTTCATGATTGTTATGTGACATCGGAAGGCAGAAAGGTTAGTTACCAATGGTAGGTGACTGGCAAGGCATGTCAAAGAGGTAGTATTGGAGCTGGGGTTTAAAGGAGAGTTGAGAATTCAACAAAGAGAACAAAGGAGGGCATTTCAGGCATAGGATTAGCCAGTAGTTGACTATTAGTAGCTTCGTAGACTTTCCCACTGACACAGGACCCAATCCTCAAAAGGTTAACTAGATGTCAGCAGAGAGAAGACCTCTGGACCTTCAAAGGAGGGGAAAGTGGGTGTAAAATTGGTAGCAGGGAGAGGTCCTGAAGCACGGCCAACCAACTCCAGGCTCAAATATCCCTGACACAGAGCTCCTTAAATGAATTATAGTGGAAAGCCCAAACTCGTGTTTTCTCTCCCTTTAATTTAGGTATTTAATAAACTGATTGCATCTCTCCCTCAGAAATGGGGAAGGTTAATGATTTCCTTGGGACGGAAAGTTCCAAGCAACTCCCAACAGCTTTGTGGAGGTTTTCAAAAGGATTTTTTAAAGACAAAGCCTGTGAAACTTTTTATACTGGATTGTGAACTACTTTTTACTAGACTTTCCTACCCCCATTAACTCATCCAGTATCAGCCAGACAGTCTCGACTGCAAAGTTTGTGCCTGGGTTGAAAGTATGTATGAAGTGGATGTCTTGGCCTTTGACTTCACCAGGCTCTCCTTTGTGGTGCCTAGCCTCAGTTTCCCTCTGATACTCAGAGCCTCTAACAGGCTTGGCCTGTCACACTGTGCCAGTGCTCTGGACTTGTCCATAACCTGGACCCCACAAGCAAATCTTCCGGTTCCCAGATCCAGGCCTGCTGGCTCTTGGCCGGTCGCCAGGGTGAAACACAACTGTAGAATCAAATTCATACCAGAGTGTTAGTGACTAACAATAGCTTATGTGTTTGTGTTACACTGGAGGCCAAAGGCACAACAAGTGACAAGCCTAAGCATGAGATGTGGGGAGGAGCTCTAAGGAGGAGGTCTTTTCTCATCCCTCAAATCTCAGCCCCGAGGTGGAGGCTTACATGGGAAGCTAGCTGGCTAGTACCTCAAGTCTGCCGCTTTCTTCCTTTCCCAGCTTTCCAATCCGACAGCTAGCCTTGGGCAATTCAATTCAACAAAAAATATTTGTTGAATCGAATGCGAAACCTCTGACGGGACTTCTTAAAAGACCGAATGTTAGTGCTGGACAGGGCCCTCAGAGCCCAGAGGATCTAACCACCCTTCCCCATATCGGATTGGAAGAGGGTAAGGAGTGGGGAGGGACCTTGCCTAAGGAAGTTAGTGAACCGGGCACGACTGGTAGTCTGCTGTCTCCCAGGTGGGCCGGCCTTCCTCCCACTACATCGTTTACCCTAGGCCTGGGCTTGAGTGGGGATCCGCCTGGCAGGGCTGGCCAATATTCCCAGACGTATACATAGATGGGTGCCCTCTTAATGCTGGGGCACCCCCTCAGAAAAGGGGACAGTTCATCAGGATCATCCCTAGTTCCGAGTTTGGTCGGGGGCTCAGACACTGCGCCTGAACTGGACGGTGAGCGTCTGGCCAGCACCTCCAACTCCCCATCACTCCCGAGCCCAAGCAAGAGGCAGAGACACGCCCCGGTACGGTGGCAGCACTCGGATTGGCGGGCCCTGAGATGGCAGCCAACCGCATTCAGTCGAGAACTCCTCGGCCCCGCCCCTGCGGCCTCACGTGGCCTCTCATGCGGAGAGAGTGGAGGAGCTGCGGCAGCTCTGGGCTTTTTGCTCGGCCCTGCGGCCCAGCAGGAGCACTAGGGTGGCCTGGCAGGAAAGGAACTGTGGCCAAGGGGTGCGGAGCTAGTTGCCGGCTGAGCCGGGGCCTGAGGAGCAGGCTGCCCCGCCCCTCCACACCACACCCTGGCCCGGCGTTATGTAACGGAATAGGATGCGCCCCCGCCGGCCCCCCCAGCTTGGGCCGAACCTTTATCCTGCTCACCCTCCCTTCGGCTGCTTCCACAACCGCCCAGAGCCGAGCTAGGGCTAATCCAACTCTCTCCTTTCACTGAGGAAGAAACTGAGGCCCAGGGAGGGGAAGGGTTCACCAAGGGATCCCAAGTCTACAACTGGGAGGGACCTCAGGGCCCCCTCGTCGAAGGGACACATTTGTGTCATTGGATCCCTTTGGCAGTCAGTCTGATGACAGCCCATGAACCCTTTCCCAGAATAATGTTTTTTAAATGCATAAAACATATGGGCTTACAAAGGAAACTTGCATTGAAATACGGTTGTCAAAGTCTTTCAAGAGCAAATTCACAGACCTCAGGTTAAGAAGCCCTGATCTAATCCAACCAGCCCATTTTACAGCTGAGAAATGTGAGATGTGCCCAGGGTCATCAGGGAGAGCTGGAAGGAAACTCAAAGGCCATCTAATGCAAACCCCTCATTTTTACAGAAAGGAAAACTGAGGTAAAGGTGAAATGATTTGGCCAAAGTCATATAGGTTGTAAACATCAGAAGCAAGACTGGAACCCAGGGCCTCAAATTCAAAATTCAGCTGATAGAGAGAGCCCTGGACCAGAAGGAAAGGTACTTATCCTTTAGTTGGTTAGGCAAGCTTAATCAATCCAAGATTCATCAATCCATAAACATTTACGTGCCTTTTATGTGCTAGATATTGGGGTGTCAAAGACCAAGCAAACAAAACAAACCAGTAACTTCCCCCAATCACAGAAGAAGTATTTATTAAGAGGCATCTGTGGGTTAGAGAGTTTGCCTTGGAAAAAGATCTGGGTTCAAGTGTGACACATATTGGGACCCTGGGCAAATCATTTAACTTTGTACACTAATCTAAGCACAAAGATTTCAGAAAAGGTGCCAACCTGCTTTGGCAAAAGGAGTATCCTCATTGGAGAGTCCCTTGACATGAAATCACAGACTCAGTCTCTAGCCCTGTCCTTATTAAGTACCCATACAGTGCTAGACTCTGGAAATTCCAAAACCAAAAAGAAACAGGAAATTTCTGCTCTCTGAAAGCTCATGTATACACACAGAAGTATTTCAAAGAGAAATCCATAAATGCAAAGTAATGTGGGAGGCCAAGCCCAGGAGCTGGGAGGATCAGGGAAATCAGACAGGTGGTGTTGTCAGTGTTGGTGTTGGAGTTGTTTGCCCCTTCGTCCTAGAAGACCATGGCATCAGGAAGGTGATACCATGACTTGCAAGTGAACTGGATTTAAGTGAGAGAGTGCTATGCAGTCACCAGCCTCACTCTTGCCTCTGGAGTCAGGTGGAGCCCATGGCAAGACACAGGCCAAGATGACTGAAGATGACTTTAATGCAGTGGGAGACCTTGGCCTTTTTCCAGGTCTCAGTTTGTCTGAGACAATACCCATTCAGTGATTTAAGGCTAGGTAAGAAATGAGGCAGAGAATGGCCTCTCTTAACCTAGTCAAAAAAAAAATCAATCTGGGAGGGGAAGACTCTCAGGTTTTCTGGCCAAAACAGAAACAATTGCTATTTACATTCCCTCTGAGCCAATCAGGACAGCCAGTGCAAAGGCACTGAGATGGGAGATATTGTAGGAACAGCTAGAAGGCCAGTTTGGCCGGACCACAGAGAGCATAAACGGTAGTAATGTAAAAATAAAGCTGGAATGGTAGACTGGGGCAAAGTGTGAAGCACTTTAAATACTAAACAAAGGAGTTCATATTGGACCCTCAAAGTAAATAGAGAACCAGTGGTATCTATTCAGTATGAGAGTGACTTTGTCAGACCTGTGCCAGGATCTTATATTCTTGGTGGGGTGGGGTGGGGCTAAGAGGGGGAGGACTGGGAAAGGAGGGGAACAGCATTTATATAGCACCTACTATGTGGTAGGCATTGCACTAAGTACTTTATAAATATTGTCTCACTTGATTCTCACACAAACCCTGTGAGGTAGGTACTATTATTATTTATTCTCCATTTTGCAACTGAGAAAACTTAGCAGACAGAGGTAAAGTGACTTATCCAAGGTCATCCGTATCCAAGGCTAGATTTGAACTGAGGCCTCTCTGAATCCAGGCCCAGTGCTACCCACTATATCATCTAGGATACACATTAGCATAGGATTGTTGTTAGTGAGTTGTTTCAGTCATGTCCAACTCTTCATGACTTTTTCTTGGCAAAGATCCCGGAGCAGTTTTCCATTTCCTTCTTCAACTCATTTTACAGATGAGGAAACTGAGGCAAGCAGGGTGAAGCAACTTTCCCAGGGTCACACAGCTAGGCTAGTAGGTGTCTGAGGTCAAATTTAAATTCAAGTCCTTCTGACTCCAAGGCTAGTGCTCTATCCACTGTGCCGCCAGTATAGAATGGTGAATGGATTTGTGATTTCATTGATATAGAGAACTATTTGATTCTGCAATATAGAGGTTAAATGACTTGCCTAGGGTCACACAGCCAACACATGCCAGAGAGTCACTATGATGTATTACATAGAGAACTAGTCTCAGAGCCAAGAAAACCTGGATTTAGGTCCCACAAACATATTCAAAATACTGTACTTGGTAATTTCAATGGGGATAGTTTCAGCTAGCAGATGGGGTGGGGAGTGAATCAGGAAAAGTTTCATGTAAAATATGGCATTTAACCAGAACCTTCAAGGAAACCAGAGTCTCAAGACAGAGATAAGGAGGGACTAACCAATAATAAATGAAATAGCAAAGGACAACCCGATTCTAAGTAATGAATGACCCAAGGGTATGGGCCCCCTTGATCTTCTGGGCCCAATCAGGGAAGGCTGTCTGAAGGAGCTAGATCTCCTAATTGAACTTGAACCAGTACACAGGTTTTAGGAAGATGAAGAGGAGGACAAGGAGGATGTTCTTAACAGAGGCACTGGAGGGGAGGGTATGAGCAAGGACCCAGAGACTGAAAGAAGTGGGTTATGAGAAGGCTGAGCAGGGCAGAAAAGAAATACATCTTTGGGAGCTAGAGAAGGTAAGATTAGATAGAGAGGGGAAGCCCAGAGTCTAGGAATGAGTATCAAAGCCAAGTTGAAAAGCTAAAAAAAAAACATCTAGCAAGTTTGAGCTGGAAGGGGCCTTGGTCATTATCTGCTCTCACCCTGTAATTTTACAGATGGGGAAAGCAGGCTAAGAGAGGAACTTACAAGTCAGAAAGCTAGTAAATCACCAAGCCAAAGCCAGGACCCAGGTTTCCTGTCTCCTTCCACTCCACCACGCTGGAGTTGGGACTCACCGGGATTATGGAATTGAAAACCTGGAAGGGGCCAATCCACCCCCCCCCCCGGCATATTGCATAGGGAATAACTTGTTTTTCTCATCTTCATATATTTTCTTGGTTCAGCACAGTGGAATGTTTCATTTTCCATACTTCTCAGACAATCATATGGCTGTAAATATACAGTCTGCTGTATAGATTATCAATTACAAAAACCTGCCACGTCCCATGTCAAGTCTGCAAGTATAGGACTATAATTCTCATAAAAAGTTATACAAAGATGGTAAAGTAGGCATATGATATTAGTAGTGTGCATTGATATTCTCACTATCACCTTTATTTAAAAAATAATAAAGTCAGAAATTTCCCCCCCTGAGCTTTGCGTATCCATAGCAATCCCAGCCTCTGATTTATTACAGTTCCCTGGGATGTAGTTCAGGTGGACCTGGTGACTTGAATTATTCAAAACCCTTCACTTGAGACTACCATCTCTATAAGCTATTGTGCTGTATCTCTTCTCTTCACAGCTAAACTCCCAGAAAAAGCTTTCTATATACTTCTGGCTGCCACTGCATTCCTCCTACTCCCTTCTCCTCTTGTAATCTGGCTCCATACTTTACCACTCAATGACCCCTTCTCACTTCTCATTCTTTTTTACCTTGCTGCAGCATTCAACTCTGTTGACCACCCCCTTCTCCTAAACGACCTTTCTTCCCCGGGAGTTTGACACACTTTTCTTTCACGGTTCTCCTCCTATCTCTCTGGTTGCTCTGCCTCAGTTTCCTCTGCTGAATCATCATCCCTGTCGCATGTCATACACATGGATGTCCCCCAAGACTCCATCGTGGGCCCTCTTCTCTCTCTACCCCCTTTCTTTTGGTGATATCATCAGCTCCCATAAACTCAAAGACAAAAAACTTCTTTGAGCAGAATCTCAGAGTTAGACAGAAACCTTGTAAAACCAACCAATGCCTGGCTCAGTATCTCTTCTATACCATGGACAAGTGGCGATACTTGAAGGCCCTGATGACAATGAAGAGAAGAATTAGAAAGTAATTTCAAGAGCCATGATAATAAGGGTGATAATAATAAAAGGGAAGAGGAGAAGGTATGGAGACCATTTGTGCAAAGGCAACAAAGTGGGATACAGAATGTAGGAAGGAGCTCCCAAGATGATCTTTGGAGGAAGTTAGGGATTCTTTGATGCAGAGATGAAGAGGAAATACATTTCAGACATGGGAGGGGGACCATTTGTGCAAAGGCAAGGAGATAGGAGACGGAATATCGGAGGATAGCTAGCAGGCCAATTTGATAGGGCTATTGTATAAAATAAAACTGAAAAGGTAGGTGGCAGCCAGATGATGGAGAGCTTTACATGACAAGTGTCTCTGCATTACACTGTGAGTAACTCTCAACTTTAATTCTTTGGAGACTGGTGTTCCATAACTCACAACCATATGATATCACCAGGAGAACATTGGCATAAATGGGGAAAATAGGAGGAAGCCTGGGGTCATCAAAACCACTAAGCATTTGCCAAACGTAATTCATCTCGCTCTCCTCCTGTTCAACTCTGAGCTCATTGTCCATCACATATGTAAACCCAAGGTGGGCTGATGGACCATAAAGATTGTCCGGCTACATCTGTATCAAAGACCAGACAAAGTTATTTTGCATCCGCTTGATTTTCCTATGTGGATAGTTGGGTAGAACCCTTTAAGTGATTATGAAGCCCATTTAGGAGTTCTGCATTGATCCAGGGCTTACCTCAGTTAGCAAAATGGCAACCAGAAACAGGAGCATCTGGAGGATTTTGCCATCTATAAAGAATGCTTCTTCAATTTAGACTGTTCCATGACCAGTGGTATATACATGTTGGGCAAACATACACTTCCCTGTTGCTGTAGTTTTTTTTAATATTAACAATCAAAGAGACATTAAATAGAATTATCTCATCTCATATCTTTCTTTTTTATTTTTAAATTTATTTAACTTTTTACATTCATTTTCACAAGATTTTGGGTTCCAAAATTTTCTCCCCATTTGT
>JAQQSK010014816.1:0-10995 GCA_028658325.1 Potorous gilbertii | reverse complement strand
CACAATTATTATGGAAGTCACTTGCAAAACTGCACAGATATGGCCTATATTGAATTGCCTGCCTTTCCAAAGGAATGGGTGGGGAGGGAGGGATGGGGAGAAGTTGGAACTCAAAGTTTTAGGAACAACTGTCGAGTGTTGTTCTTGCTACTAGGAAATAAGAAATACAGGTAATGGGGAATAGAAAGTTATCTGGCCCTACAGGACAAAAGGGAAGATGGAAACAAGAGAAGGGAGGGATGATAGAAGAGAGGGCAGATTGGTGATAGGGGAAATTAGAATGCTCAGTGTATTGGGGAGGGGGGAGGGGACAAATGGGGAGAAAATTTTGTAACCCAATATCTTGTGGAAATGAATGTAAAAAGTTAAGTAAATAATTTTATATTTAAAAAAAAACAAAACAAAAAATAAAACAAGGTTTTTGGTTCACAAATATATTGGGTATTTAATAGGTAAGAGCCATAATGAAGGATCTGAGTGATTCGGAAGTTACCCCAGTCTTAAAAAGCTTCTTATCTAGTTGAAGAGATAAGTTAGCTACATCTCCTCCCCATTCCCACATGACTGGGCCTGGAGGCCTTTCTTTTCATTTGCCGATTGTAGGCCTACTCATCCTTCAAAGCTCAACTCAAATATTAACTGCTCTATGAAACTTTCTAAGTAACCTAGAAAAGAGAGGTTAGACTAAGGGTGGATTAGCAATCAGGGTCACCCAATTGAGTGTGGTTTAGAAAAGGGAGGCACTTGAATATTAGACCGGGGTAATGACATCCTTCCCTTTGTTCTATACCTCTTTACTCCAGTGATCATGTATCTATAAGAACTATAATTATTAAGGTTTATGTCTCCTTCTCTTCTAGATGGTAAGCTACATGAAGGATATTATGTATTACATAATATTGTCCCTTAGGGAAGTCACTTAATCCTGTTTGCCTCTGTTTTCTCATCTGTAATATGATCTGGAGAAGGAAATGGCAAACCACTCCATTATCTTTGCCAAGAAAATCCCAAGTGGGATCATGGAGAGTCAGACACAACTGAAATGACTATACAACAACAACATCAGGAACTTTTCCCAATACTGGGAAAAATGTTGTATAAACAGTTGATGCTACATAAATTTTAGTTGAATGACAGAATAGAGGAATTAGCTATGAAAACACTAATAAGGCTAGAAGGCAATATAGGCAATATATACCAAATGAATGATAGAGAGTATAACTATCATGAATAGATGAGAAAAGCTTTGGAAGAATAAGTAAGGTGGGGAATGAATGAAAGTTCAGTCAGTGTTGGAAAGGTAAGACAAAAAGGTTGTGTCTTTTTGGAAAGCAGATCTCAGTGAGTGCCAGAAGATGGAGGGAGCTGGAAAGCAAAAGCCTGAAGATTAAAACAAGTTTGTCATCTATCCATGGAATATGCATTCCAGAGAGCGCAATCTTTGGAGTGAGATATTGGGGTGATGGAGTTGAAAGAAACAGGAATAAGAAGTCAGGCAGAGGGGGCTGGAGATCCATGTTTGAAAGATGATAACCTGGCGTTCAGAATCACTGGGATAGAGAGATTATGCCTGGGGAAATTTGGTGATATTGAGAAATGGGATCAGACAGGTTATCATTGTCCTGAAGGGTCTGTCCTCACCATGGAGTTCTTAGAGGTGTGCTTAGGGAGTTCCAGAGGTGATAAGTGCTGGAAGACAGGAATTGAGTAACATTTAGACAGAGTTCCAAATTGTTTTGGAGAATGATCAGTTCACAGCTCCACCAACAATAAATTCATGTGATTGTTTTCCTCACAGTATTTTCAAATATCTCATTTCCCATTTTTTGTCAACTTTGACAGTTTGATGAGTGTGAAATGGAACTTCAGAGACAGGTCACACTAATCTGCATTTCTCTATCAGTGATTTGGAATATTTTTTATATGGCTATAGACAGTTTTGTTTCTTCCCTAGAAAATCATCTCTTCACATTCTTTGGCCGTCTATCAATTAAGAAATGAGTCCAGTTCAGTTTTCATAGTCAGTGTGTATATGAGTTTTTGATAACTGATGTACCAGCTCTTAGGTTATCTGTCTAATTGCATATCATATTCTGGTCAGCAGTTATTCCTCATCCATTTGATTTTATTTGTATGGATAGTTATATTAATGCATAATTATGAATCCCATTTAATAACTTATAGAGCTTATTATATGAAATATTATTAATATATGAAAACTATTTCATTTAGATATTATAATAGATATCTTCCGTGTCTATGAAAATACCTTTAACAAGGATATATCTCTATTTTTTTTCAATATGAATAATCAGGGAACCTTTCAACAAAGCTATCTTGGTTGTTACATCTTTCAAAAACTTTTATATGATTTTTACATAGAAGAGCCTTTAAAGTAGTACCTTGCTATATCATTAAGCCAATTGAGATTTTATATTCTCTGCATCCTTCACTCAGTTGTGTGGCTGTAAGATGGTTGGTGGTTGGTGGTAGAATATTTATAAAAAACAAAATAAAATAAAAACTATAACAAGAAATTTGATGAATAATTTTATTTGTTGTTATTAATTGAGTGAACCACACTGATTACATCTTTTGGCTCAATATAGATCTAGCTCAGTTCCTTTTTTATTCAATTATGGGTCTTGTCCCATTTCTGTCTGGTGAGAAAATTGTATTCAATTATGGGAATTGTGAGAAAACTTTATTGCATTGTTTGAACTTAGCCCTGCATGGCTGGGAAGCTGAGCCACCTTTACCTGTTGCTTAGAGACCCCTAACCGAGGACCTAGGGGTTATGCTGATCAAAAACCCAGTCAGATCTGAAGATCGAGGCAAAGGGTTTTCTCACAATGATACATCTCAATAACCTCAAAAGTCTCAATAAACTCATACTTGTCAATTAGTTATTGTTCCTGTATTTCTTTAATTGTGTAAGACACATAAGGAGAATTTCAGGGAAATGCACCTGTTCATTCTCCTCCTCCCAAATTTTAAAGTCCCCAATCTCCAATTAGAAATGAGATTACCTAATTTTATATCCTGATTTATTGTTTTCTTTAAATTAATTGGTCTTATCTGGTTATTTTTTAATACACAAAAATATGTCTCACTTTATATTCAGTCAGGGTCTCTGGAATGACTGGAAAATCCAAAGACCCATTTCTTACGCCTGCTTTACTAATAAATTGTGTAGCTCAGATTATTTTCTCCATTATCATAATTTATCCACCACTCTTACAAGGAATCATATATCTTTGACATATGTATGGAATTCAGGGCAGCTAGGTGCCACAATGGATAAAACACCAGGCCTGGGGAGGCAGGAAGATGCATCTTTGTGAGTTCAAATCTGGCTTCAGGCTCTTACTAACTGTGACCATGGACAATTTACTTAATCCTGTTTGCCTTAGTTACTCATCTGTAAAATGAACTAAAGAAGGAATTTTTTTCATATTTTTTTCCATGGGTAAAAAAAACACTCCAGTATCTTTGTCAGGAAAACCCCAAATGGAGTCATAAAGAATTGGGTATGACTGAGAAACTACTGAACAAGGCAAAGAGGTAGAAGATACACTATTGAGGGAAAGTCTTAAATGGCACATTTTGCTCTGACAAATCTTTTTATTCCCCCCACACTAAAAAAAAAAGCAAAACCTGATCTTATATTATCTATAGCTTTCAGTCAATTGAGAGTTTACAGAACTGTGATTGAATGTGTAATATCACTGGTAGTAGTCTGCCTGCTACCACATACACATCCTTTTTGGCTTTGAAGTGAGTTATATTATGCCTTTTCACTGAATATTTACCTTTCTAATGACATTTTTTTCATGCAAAACTCTTTACTAAATAATGGCTCAAATTTTTAAAATCATAAGATTCATTTGAAAAGATGAGTTAAACCCCCAATGGTTCAAAGGCATCACATTGTAGCTATCATTCCAACAGCACTTCTACACATTTTCTGTATTCACAATTCCAGAAACAATAAACATTACACTAACATAAAACAATATCACAGGCTTAAAAATGTGAAATATGGAAACAAAATTTATCACTAGTAAAAGAACATTAATTCAGTTGAATGCATCTCCAGATCATCTTACGTGGAAAACTGTTGTGTTTATTCACCAAATTTGGCATCTATATAGATGAATTCGGAAACTAGTAGATCAGTCATCTCTTACAGCTATAAAAATGTAGCATCAGCAGTGACATTCAGAGCACAGAACAACACCATTTGAATAACGCTTAGTCCAATTAATTTATCAAACTCAAAATAAATCCAAATTTTAAATTGCTCAATTTTGAAGCTTTCTGGAGAACACAAGTTACTTTTCCACAGACTCCAACAGTATTAAAAATCTGTGAAATCATGAGAAATCTCTAAATTAAATCTAAATTCTTGAGGGAGAAATAAGCATTATTCTGAGTGGCGTACACAGTTTTTTAGCCATGGCAATCTTGCTATTCTCTTAAATCGAGGAGGTCTAAAAATTCCTTTAAAATTTCTACAGTGTTTTCCAAAGTCCTGGGCTTCTCTTTTGAATAATATTGGAGATTCTGATTGTGGGTGAAGATGAAGATCTTGCATAGTTCCATTTAAATGAAAAATCACTAGTTTCATTTTCTTGCTGTCAGTCAATTAAAGGTTGGTTTCATTTTTTTTTTAATTCTACTTTTAAGAGTAATTTTATGTGTTTCTTATCACCTATGAAAATTAGTCTGTCCCCCTCACTAGTCCTCCAATTGAGTAAATTTCAAAATAAAATATAAGACTTCTAATAGATGGTTTCTAATACATAGCTGCATAATCTTGTAAAATAATTCCCTCATTGAAATGTCCCAAAATGCATGTCTCTCTCTGCATTTAAAGTTCATCATCTTATGTCAGGAGTTGAGTGGTATGTTTTATCTTCATTCTTTCGGATTTGTGGTTTATCATTACATTAATTAGAATTATAAAGTCTTTCAACTCTTTTTTTATCTGTGATGCTGTTATCATTATATGATCTTTTCCTCTGTTTTGCTCACTTTATACATTTTTTTCATGAGTTCACAGAGGCCTTCCCAGTTTCCTTTGAAATTGTTCATTTGGTCATTTCTTATGGCACAATAATATTCTACTATATTACATAATGGCTAAGTTTCAATTTGCTATAAAAGATGTCCCTTTACTTTCCATTTTTTGACTATAATGAAACAAACTATCAATGCTGTGCATATCTGGTATATATTGATCATTTTCTTCTTTCTGTGCAATATGGGCCTCATAGCTGGATGGAGTATAGTTCCAAATTGCTTTGCAGAATGACTGGACCGATTCACATCTCCACTACTAATCCCCACCCCCACCCCAGTTCTTCTAATATTTGCCATTTTCTTTTGTAGTCACCTTTGTCAATCTGATAGGCATGAGACAGAACCTTGGAGTTGGTGTAATATTCATTTTCTTATTAGTGACTTAAAGAATTTTTTTCATATTTTTTGTAGCTTGTATATCTTCCTTTGAAAACTGACTACTTACATATGTTGATCAGCAACTATTAGTCTCATAAATTTTAACCAGTCACTATTATATCTTGGATATAACATCTTTGTCACAGAAATTTATTATATGTATATATATATATATCTGTATGTGTGTGTGTGTGTGTGTCTGTGTGTATACACATATATCTTCCCAAGTACCTGTTTCTGTTCTAATTTTGACTGTTACATTTGTGTGCATAATTAAAAATTATATCCTTAGATGTGAAAGTTAATTTCTTTTTTGTTTCTCTAATTTGTTTAAGATGGGGCAATTTATATTTAGGTCGTATGTCCATGTGGAGCTTGCCTTCATGTGTTTTATGCTACCTGTCTTTCTAATCCACTCATTGAGGATGGACCTTAAAGGTTAATTAATCCAACCTCCTCATGTTACAGATAACAAGCCGATCAAGTCACACAAACAGTAAGTAGCAAAGTCAGGATCCAAAGTATTCTTCCCAAAATAAGGACTGAGATTTTTTCTGATACTTTATCTTAAAATAGCTAGGTGATATCATAAATACAGCAGAGAACCTGGAGTTAGGAAGACCTGAGTTCAAATCTAACCTCAGACACTTACTAGCTGTGTGACCCTGGGCAAGTCACTTAATCTGTGTCTGTCTTAGGTTTTTAACTATAAAATGGGTATTGTAATAGTAGTTACCTCACATGATTGTGAGGATCAAATTAGATAATCTTTGTAAAGTCCTTAGCACAGTGCCTGGCACATAGTAGGAACTTAAAAAAATATTTCTTCCCTTCCTTCTCATACCCTGTCTTAATCTTCTTCTGATATTTCAAAAATTAGCTATTCAGTGCTTTCAAATTTTTGCCACTTCCAGAACAGGCTGCTTAGGTTATGAATCTGATCTATTATGACTGCTTTTTGTCATTTTTATTTTATTCAGTTCTACTCATTCATGCTGAGGAAGTACATTAGGGACTGCAGCATTATAATCATAATATGCTGGCTCTGAAAGATTCGTTGTAAATACAGTTTGTTACAAAAATATCAATTTTTCTCATTTTTGTCTTTTTCTGTCTAGTCTTCCTCCAGTTTCTTTCATTAAGTGCACATAGAATGATTTTGTTTTGTTAGATCTAAACATACTTTCTTGAAACTTTTTTCTTTCTTGTCACTCTTTTATGAAATAATATTTCTCTTAGTCTTCTATCTTCCTTCTCAACATGATTTTGCAAATGTCTTTTATGTTCTACACTCCTATTTACCCTTGGTGGCCACTTATGTCTGTTGGTAGAGATTAAGTATTTCATGGCTAATGTGAGTTTCAGTATTTTTTATTCACTTCATTATAGAAATTATTTTACATCATTTAAACTTCTATGTGAAGTTATTAGAATCAGCTTTCTATACACTTTTCATTTTTAGTACTGATGACTTATTTAAATGGATCAGATTGGCATTGTTTTCATTATATGCCATGTCTTTTTCTCATTTTTATTCTTTTAGTTTCACATTGCTTTTGATCTTTAGCTAATAAGTCAATGATCTAGTTGCATAGTGATTGATAGTTTATTTGGGAACATTCTTGTCAGTAAGAAGTTATTTGCTGCCCCTTAAAAAAATTATTGATTTTTTTTTGTGTTGTATTTTGATGCTTGATACGGACTTGCTAGAACATCCCAAGTTTTATCACAAAGAAAATCATCATAATATGTCAGTGGAGCTTCTCTAAGCCTTGTGCTTACACGAGCCATATTTTGCAATATATTTTTGTCATCTTCTCCTATGCCTAGCTTTGCATTGAAATCATGAATATTAATGCATTCCTTTAGAATTTCTGTTTTTCATCCTCCACAAGTGATGCCATCATGTTATATTCAAATCATCATCATGTATTATCTGCTGCTATCTTTGTGGTAGTTTTTTGTTTTGATTTGGTTTTGCCAATCTTCTTTAGTTACTGATTAGACCAGGTGAATTTTAAAATTTCTTGCAGTTCTGAGTCTTTTATCTCAACTATGTTAGCCCTGGAACTACCATAAATGAGGGATGTGCATCCCGAATTGTCACTAACATGACTTCAGCAGTCTGTCCTTCATTTTCTGCCTCCCTTGCCTCATCAAAGACTCTTCCCTCTATTCCAAATCTTTGCTTTCATCTAGTCAACCAATGAGTTGGATTATAGGCTCTGTCATTTTACCCAAATTTGTAAGAACTAAATGCCTCCTTAAGAGATGCTTTCATTTCCTTCAACCTATCTTGAATATTTCTACTATAACAATCTATAATCTCCAAGAGTTTCTAGACTCATTGATCCAAATGACTGTCCTAACACAATCATAACATTACTGCAACTATATGAAATCTCTGTGAGAAAATCTCAATTCCATCCATAAACTTTTTCCTTTGAATACTTCATAATCTTCTAGCAAGAAGGTACTCTTTTCTATCAGGGAAATTGCTTAAACTCAAACATTATTCCTAAGTTTCATTTGTTGAAGGCCTAACTTTACATGAAATACAACCCCCTACCATATACTCCATGATCCAGTGATCCTGGCTTCCTAGCTGTTCCTCCAAAAAGATTCCTTATCTGCTGACTCTAGACATTTTTACTAGTTCTCAACTTTACATGGAAAGCACTACCTCCTCATCTGTACCTCCTGGCTTCCTTTGGGTCCCAATTAAAATTCTATGTTCCCTTTTCCCTCCAATTTAAAATCCTATATTCTATAGGGAGTTTTCCCCAGTCCCCCTTATTCTAATGCTTTCTCTCTGAATATCTCCAATATATACATATACATATATATATATATATATATATATGTATACACACGCACATACACACTATATATACATACACGTGTGTTTGTATATGTATAAATATATGTGTATATATAATGTAATTATGTATATGTATGTGTCTATATATGCATATATAATATGATTGTGTATATATATATATATATATATATATATGTATGTATGTACGTATATGTTTGTACGTATTCCATTACTGGAAAAGTTTCAAATATAAGTGAGCTATAGAGAGTGTTTGATATCTGAGAATCAATAAACCTAAGTATTGAGAGGCTTATCAATAGAAAGTTGACTAGTAGGTAATGAACTCTTGCCATAGCTTTCCACATAAAGATTTTTTTTTAATCTTATTTGCAACTAAAAATATACTAGTATGTGTGGCAGAGGGACCCACAATGGCAGAGTAAAATCAGGGACTTCTAGAGTGCTCTCCCCAAATCCAACCAAATACCTGTTAAAAACGACTCTAAACAAATTCTGGAGCTGCAGTACCCACAGAATGATGGAGTGAAGCAAATCTCCATCCCAAGACAGCATGGAAATTCAAAGAAAAGCATCTATCACACTGTGCTGGGAGCAGAGCACAGTCCAGCATGGGCCCTGTCAGCATAGACCAGACCTGAGGGGGAAGGGGGCACTGAATATCTGGCACCTGTGGTGGTTCCCAGACTTCATAACCCCAAAACATCAAGGACAAATTGGAAGGTCAACAAAAAGAAACAGTCAAAACTGTGTGAAAGAGTAGAGTAGTCTGGCCCCAGCTCCAGGGCTGTGGAAGGAGTGGAGGAGTCCTAGGCAGCCTAAGCAGGGGCAGAGATAGCAGCTGTGACTGTTCCTGGAGCTCTAGGCCCATAGATTGTGGGAGGATTGAGCAGCTATCAGTACACCCTCCACCGCCACTGGAAACAGAGAACTATTTTGACAAAGAACTCAGAAGTCAAATAAATGGCTGAGGAAATGAGAAAAAAAATCAAAAAAAGAATCAGACTAAAGAAGCTTACTTTGATAACAAGGAAAACCAAAATATACAAACAGAAGAAGACAACAAAGTCAAGGCTCCTACATCCAAAACCTCCAAGAAAAATAAGAATTGGTCTCAGGGCTTGGGAGAGATGAAAAGTATTTTGAAAAGCAAGTAAGAGAATTAGAAGAAAAATTGGGAAGAGAAATGAGTGATGTAAGAAAATTATAAAAAAAACAAACAAATCAATTGCTTGCTAAGGGGACTCAAAAAATGCTGAAAAAAATAACCCTTAAAAAATAGACTAACTAAAATAGCAAAAGAAATCCAAAAAAAACCAAGGAAGAGAGGAACGCTTTAAAAAGCAGATATTGGTCATATGGAAAAGGAGGTCCAAAAGTTCTCTTAAGAAATAATTGCTTGGGGGACAGAGCCAAGATGGCGGAGTAGAAAGACTCACATATGCTAGCTCCAAACCCACAGCCCATGGATTTCCTCTAAAAAGAACTCCCAACAAATTCTGGAACAGTGGAAGCCATGCAGCAACACAGTGAAGGAGATTTCCATTCCACAGAGGCCTGAAAAACTGATCCCAAAGGTCTGTCACACACTGGATGGGAGCGGAACACAGCCCTGCCCTGCCCCGGCCATGTGGCACCGAGAGGAGCGAGCAGATCTGAGCAGGTTTCAGGGACAGAATCTCCAGTGGCCACGAAGTTCCCTCCACCCACAGATGCACAGGTCAGTGAAAGAGACACCTGGACAGGCTGAGAGGGGAACGGGGTGTCCCCATAACTTGGATCCCCTCAGGAGGCAGTGGGCAGGCAGAGGCTCCCAGAGTAGAGGTTGGCAGGAGCTTCATTACAGAAGGTTTCTGCATAAAACCCCTGAGGGAACTGAGCCTGGGAGGCACCCCTGCCCCCACATGAGCACCAGAACTTAAGCTCCCATTCAATAGCAGCCAGGCCTGCTGGCCGCTGAAAGCCCTGAGGCTAGGGAGCAGCATTTGATTCTCAGACCCCAAGCACTAGCTGGGCGGATATAGGCAGGGGGTGGAGAAGAATCTCAGAAGTCAAGTAACTGGCTGGGAAAATGCCCAGAAAAGGGAATAAAAATAAGACCATAGAAGGTTACTTTCATGGGGAACAGATGATACCCCCCTTCCTTTCTGAGAAGGAAGACGAATGTTTACAATCAGGTAAAGACATAGGAGTAAAAGCCTCTGTATCCCAAACATCTGAAATAGATATCCAATGGGCTCAAGCCATGGAAGAGCTCAAAAAAGATTTTGAAAATCAAGTCAGACAGGTGGAGGAAAAACTGGAAAGAGAAATGAGAGAGATGCAAGAAAAGCATGAAAAACGGGTCAATACTTTGATAAAGGAGACCCAAAAATATGCTGAAGAAAATAACACTTTGAAAAATAGGATAACTCAATTGGCAAAAGAGGTTCAAAAAGCCAATGAGGAGAAGAATGCTTTCAAAAGCAGAATTGGTCAAGAGGAAAAAGAGGTTCAAAAGCTCACTGAAGAAAATAGTTCTCTCAAAATTAGAATGGAACAGATAGAGGCCAATGACTTTCTGAGAAACCAAGAAATCACAAAACAAAACCAAAAGAATGACAAAATGGAAGAGAATGTGAAATATCTCATTGGAAAAACAACTGACCTGGAAAATAGATCCAGGAGAGACCATTTAAAAATTATGGGACTAC
>JAQQSK010014815.1:0-10995 GCA_028658325.1 Potorous gilbertii | reverse complement strand
AATGATTTTTCTAGCCACTTACAGCAACGATGGTAGAGTGGATAGAGCACCAGTCCTGGAATCAGGAAAAGGTGACTCAGAAGATCTGGCTTCAGATACTTATTAGCTGTATGACTCTGAGCAAGTCATTTAATCTTGCTTTCCTCAGTTTCCTCATCTGTATAATAAGCTGGAGAAGAAATCAGCAAACCTCTCCAATATCTTTGCCATGAAAACCCCAAATGGGGTCACCAAGAGTCATATATGTCTGAAATGACTAAACAGTTGTGAAAGAGCAATATCTTACCTTTATCTCATTTACATAAACTTTGCATTCACATAGTCAAGTAATATCTCAATATCTATGATTATTTTGCTATTCAATTTTTTAATTCACCAAAATATGAATCCTTTTTCTTACGAGTTCCAATATTAATAGTATTTAGTAGATAAAAATAAATCTAGTTCATTGGTTGGTTGGGCATGTTTGGATCTGTGATATAGCAGTGAGGGGAACTGATAGTACAGAGAATAGTTTCATTAATGTAGATCAGTCAATAATACAATGGGCCTTCTTTAAACACTCACGATATGCTATATCAAGAACTTATTTGCAGATATGTGAATTTGCTGGAGTGCTTTAAGGAGAATAGACTTACCCCTTGTAATGTAACTAGTACATGTCAGAAATGCATTTTGAAACTGGACTTCCAGACTTCAAGGATGGCCATCTATACCAATACTCAATGTCTTTCAAATTATTTTTTTCAAAATCCTAAGTTTTTAAAACAATAAAAATTATACATATTTCCTTTAAACCCCACCCCCACACACACACACACAAAGACTGGTTGATGACTGGTCTTCCTATACCCTTGAGAGAACATTTCTTTTCTTCTTTTCCTAATTTGTGTGTGTGTGTATTATTTCATCCATGTCTGTGTTCATAAAGTTCACAGAGAGGAACTTCTTATGAAATACTTGTTGTCAACTTATTGGCAACATAGATTCTTAGAGAATTATTTAGGCACTGAGCGTTTAAATGACATGCCTAAGGCCACACAGCCCAGGTCAGAAGCATTATTTAAACTTACTTATTCCTGATCCTGAGATCTGCTCTTAATTCCTTACATCATGCTGCTTCTTAGGGGCATATGTGACTAAATGACGATAATGGCTTTTCTGATTTTCTATCTGAGGTGGCTACCACCATCCCTCTCCTATAAATCTTTAAACCTAAGTAATTCATGCCATCCTCCTCTCTATCTACTCTGCCTTACTCCCTGCCTTTCTCATAAAATTCATGCACATTTGTATGTATGACTCCAGCTTAGGCTTCATATAACTATTTGACAATGTTACTACTGCGCACAACTCACATTAGTTCAAATTTAGCAGTTAAACAATGATTACTTTTAGACCATGAGATTTGAGTAGGTCAAGATAATTTATGTTATCTATCAATCTTCAGCAAAGGATTTCATAATCCCTTATGTGGTATAGTAATTGATAGACCAAGGTTACCTCTGCAACACCCCGAGACTACTTTCAATAACGCATTTTAATAAATTAAGGGGCTAAAATGTAAGCACCTTAAAGGAGAGGTACTAGTACTATATAGCACATAATAAGTACTTAATAAATGTTTACAGATCAGTTGATTAAAGAGAAGTTCCTGAACAATGAGGATTAAATAAATTTATCTATAATCTGACATCACCCCAGGCTATTACTTATACTTATTTGCTTGTGTTGTTCAGAGGCTAACTCTAAGTCAGAGTTTCACAACCTTCTGTAACACTAATGTGATATTCATAGTGCCTATGGAGGCCAGCACTATTCTGAATTGCAAGATACAATAGACTTTATATAGGGAAAACAGAACCAAAACATTTATTTAGACATGAGAAAGTCATATCCATCATATTAACAAAAAATCTTTTCACAATAACAATGCATAGGGCAACACCATCCTCAAGCCTTCTCTTTGCTAGGCTTCCTACAAACCAGCTCCCTTAAACAAATCAAAAGCAGGCTTCCTTAAACAAAATCACACACAAGGTCTTTCACTCACACTAGCCAGCTATTTGCCTGCATCCTTCCTAACTCTAAACACTGTCTGACCAAATTTCCTCTCAAATCTGCCTTGTTCCACTTCTTCCTGTTCCACATTTCCTGTTCCACCTGTTCAACAAACTCCTCCCACCATAAGCTCCATATAACTCAGACTTCCATGTGACCTAGGCAGGTCACTTGGGTCTATTAATGAATGGGAATGATCTTCCCATTTAAATTACCATTACACCTTTTTGTGTCAAGGATCCCTATGGCATGTTGGTGAAACTTGTGGACCCTTTCTCAGAATGCTTTTTTTTAAAATTCCTTATTGAAATTCTAAATTAATTTTGAGACTAGTAAAAGTTAAGATGAAATTATTTTTTCATTCAAGTCCTCTGAAATCTCTCCAAGTTTCTCAATAAAAACCCCAACTTCAACTAACTCCAGAGTTTGTTGATAATATAAAAACTACTGTTGGGACATTCCTTCATACAAAAAACTACGAATACATGTGTTTCCACATAAATATCATCCTAGGGCATGACTTTGACTTGACTCTGGGAAATGAAACAGCATATGTAACTGCAACCCAGGCAATCAACCCTATCCAGACATATTCTAAATGCCCTGAAGCTTTTGAGGCCTATGTATTTTTTTACTTAGATAAAGTAAACTAGAGTCTCTTTATAAGTTCCACAATCTAGTGTAACTAGATCACTACCACTTTTGATTATGGGAACCAATATCTGTTTAGGGATTGTTAGAATTCATTTTTATGTAAAGGTTTGTGTACATCTTGATATTCATCAGGAATGCTATCTGTCTCTATCTTCTTAGCTCCTCTACCTACCAACCTCAAAAAGGAGATTATTTGTACTGTATTTTGTAACTGTTACATTCCTTAATACTTTAGGTGGACTTTGTCACACCATCAGCTATTTCTCAGTGATATGTGGGAACGCTGAGATTTCATTACTTGAGTAATATTTTTAATTTGTTGGAATTTCCATCATAGAAAACCAATCATTACCACCTTGATTCCATTGTATTTTTGTGAATTGTGGCCATTAGTGAATTTCTATCATTTATTCATCAAACAATCTGTTCCTTTATGTTAAGTGGACAAATTTCGGTGAATTTTCTGGTGTTCTGAAAGCTTCCCTGATTTACAGAATGTACAATTTACCTATAATTCTAGAAGAGAATAGCATAATGGAACTCAGTATATTTATGCACATTTATGTGTGTGCATATGTGTGTGTGTGTGTGTGTGTGTGTGTGTGTGTGTGTGTTGTACTCTGGATGCTCAACAGTATACGATATAGGTATTGTAGGAGTGAAAAAGAATATTAAAGACAAGATCACTGTGTTCAGGTAAAGCTTACTGTTTAAAGGGAAAATAATACCCATAGTATACATTAAAAAAATGAACTTTTTCTTGGCTATTAAATATCTTTGAGGATAAAATCAGCCGTAATGCAAAATGAAACATTGTAATGGACTAAATCCAGGGCTTATCCATCATTTTTCTTATTTCCTCATAAAATTTTTAGCTTGATGTTTGTCCAAATATATGAAAGCAGAACTCTCTGATTTTAATCCCCTTTCTCATTACATTTCAGACACAAATGCGTTTAGGTGGGCACTTGCAGCTTAGCTTGGAAACCAAACCACTACTTGTTAAGTTGCTTCTTGGGCAAAATAGATTCTTATGTAAAAGCAATCTGATCACACAGGTGTATTTGGAACACCACCCTTTGTGCACTGGAAAACGCCTGGATTGGAATATGCATGTGATCTTTATATGTTAATCATTTTATGACTTGCACTTGACTTTCTTTTGAGTGGGGGAGGGCCTGTGCAGGTCATCAGCCTCACTTCTCCTCCACAGCCATCTGAATCCGGTGACCAGATATTTATTAGGATGACTGGAGATGGCCCAGGATGAGGCAATTGGGTGAAGTGACTTGCCCAACGTCACATAGCTAGTGAGAGATAAGTGTCTGAGGTTAGATTTGGACTCAGCTCCTCCTGACTCCTGCACTGGTGCTCTATGCACTGCACCACCTAGCTAATCATCTTATACTGGTGATTAGAAGGAATCCTTTGCAGAGATAATATGCCTTCTCAGTGTTAATGATTTAAAATGTATAATTTTTAAAATCTCAAATTCATCCCAAGTCAGCCGTAGAGTATCTAGCACAGAAACAGGGACTGGAATAGTAAGTTGTATAATCCCAGAAAAACTATCTTATGAATAAATGATTATGCATGATGTCTTATAAGAATGTCTAATGGGTAATATAACTATGAAAATACGTGGAAATTCCAACCTAGCAGTAATTCATTCAGTGATATACTTTTTTTCTTTCTTTCCTAGATATGAAACAGATCCTTTATTTCTGCATAGAAAAGCGCATGCTAAGTAGAAAAGGTTCATAGTGTATGTTACAGAATGATTACAACAGCCTTCAGTAACATCACTGCTAGCGAAATCAGTTTTAAGAATTCTTTTGAAGGATTCTTGGGGCATGAAACATTCTTTGCAAAACTGCTAATTATTCATTTCACATTTCATTTTTACTGAGCACAGTCTGATCAAATGCCAGTCTGGATATTTTTTCTGGTGATCTCTTTCTAATGTCTACTCTTCAAAACTGCCAGAAACCCACTCCTGCTACTGCTTAGGTACTCTTTTCTGGTGGGGGTTAAATTGTCAAACGTAAGCATTTCCCTATGTGGTCATTCTCTGCCACTCAAGTGGATTCCACTGCTACCACCTTGCCAATGAGAGAGGCTACCATTTTGACTAGACTTGAAGGCATTTTGAGTTTTCACAGTACTCTAGAACAAACCATGTAACCAAACCAGTCCCATGCTTAGTAAATCATTACCTAGTCAGTGTATGTACTAATAGCTTTAGTTCAGAGAATTGTCCACATGCTTTGAAGCTAAAAGGAAAAGACCATTTAAAAGATTTTTCATTATCTTTTGCATAGACCAAACTTTACTATATGCTTAGAGGAAGACAGAGATTCCTGTGGGACTTAGAAACCAACTGCATGAGATGTGGAGCTACTATTAGACGTACTATTCAAAACTCTGTAAGCACAAACTACTCTTTTGGGGGTAGGATATCAAGGTTGCCACAGTGTAACAGGTATATTCATAAAGAGAATGTGTTCTATCTTAATAAAAATGAAGAGAACAGATGGGAATGTTTAAAGGAAAAAAAATTGTTACCACCTAAGGAAAAATAAAATATTTTTTCTTCAACATTGTCCCAAAGGTTTTCAGTCCAAATTTAATGGATGATCATTTATATTTATGTTGCTTTCAGTCTTTGAATCTATGGAAATCTGATAATAAATGAGTAGAAAAAGATCACAAGACATTCCATGGAAATCATATCATCTAACCTTTTCATTTTACAAATGAGGAAACTGAGACCCAGAGAGCTGAAGTATTTTCCTGAGGTCATACTGGCATTAAGCAAGAGAACTGCAATTTTAACCCAGGGACTTTTCCTGTGAGTTCACTTATCTTTCTACTGTACTATAATGTCTCCCATTGCATTGCAGAAAAAAAGCAATTTTTCCACTCCTCCAAGTCATTCAAGTTACCTGGGGTTGGGGGTGGTGGGAAGAAGCTATTAGATCAAGAAAGAAGGGAGCTATACACAGAACCTTATTTTTTTGTTGTTGTTATTGTGGTTGTTAATAAGAAAATGGAGTCATTTTTCCACCCTCCAAGAAGATATTTCTTTCACATTTATCATCAGAAAGAAATATTCAACATGACAGCAGTCAGCTTGGGGGGATCTTAATAGGCAGATAATGAAGTTTTCAGTGTGGAAAGGAATGATTTAGTGCTAATTGCGTCCTACAGTTTGGTCTGCATCAGACTTGGTGTCAGGAAATTACTCTTTCTTTAGAAGATGCCTTCCACCTCTAGGGCCACGAAGTAAAGTTTAAGCCATTATAGAAACTTTAGCACCCTACTTTTCCTCCTTTTTTTAACTTAAATAGTTTTAGGTAGATTGAAAGATAATAAGAACTGACTGAGAGTGAGTTTCATTGGTGCTGAGGTATTTGCCCATTGGAGTATTCAGAGTATCACTGTACTAAGTGATGTGGTCCTAAAGGACACCTTTGACCTGAGTAAACTCTGGTTTCATTTCCTTAGAGGAACTTTTCTGTTTTGTGCATACCTTACTGGTATGTATATGTATATGAAAGTCAAAGTAGAGGCAAGACAAGGAAACTATAGGGTGACCTTTAGATATTTGTAGAGTCATTTAAAATATACAGGAGAGAGATTTTCAGCTTATTGTAAATACTTCCCTATTTTGGGTTTGTTGAATTCAAGAAGAAAAAGACCCCTAAATCATTCATTGTCAGATGAATTAGATCATGCATTGTAGAACCAGGAAAAGATTTTTTTTTCCCTTAAGGATATTTAAAACACATTTTATTAAGGAAATATCACATTATTTTAAAGAAAGTAGAGGAATTAGTAAGGGAAAAAATGGTCTGTGTAATACACAATGCAGTAAATATAATGTTCCTTTACAAGGCACACTATGCTGGAATTGATTTCCTCTTCATGAGAATTTTGAAAAGCCTTCTCTAAGCTGGAGGAGAGGCTATTAAGGAAAGTTCCAAGCTTTAAATTAAACATGATATGCTTCCATGAAGAGGTGTCATAGGGTTTCTATGCTTTTTTTTTGTTCCTATGGGTCATTGTTTACTACTTCTTCTAGTGAAAATAATCTATAATTTTGGTGAAAGGGGGAAAAGTTCTTTAAAAAAACATACTTATTATGCTAATGAGCTTCTTTTTCTGGACTATCTTTCATATTGAAGAATAGTTTGTGCTTAGAAAGAATGTGTTATTCAGTTTTAACCATAAAGAATGGTGGGCCCTTCTCAGTATATTAAGTATGGATGATGCTATTCAGTGTAGCAAGCACTTTGCCTTCTTATTATTTTCATAGAAGTTATTTTTTTTTCAGAATAGAGAGCTAGATATAAGAAAAAATGTTTTAAGAAAGGAGATTGAAAATCATATTTTGATAGTTTAGGTGAGTAAACTATGCTTTCTATTTCACAGGAAAACTGTATAATTTAATATTGATGAACTGCTTAGTAATTGATACATTTGTTTTTTGAGTGTCATATTTACTTGAAACTTCCATTGCAGCACTTAGCATTTTCTAAATTATGAGTAGTGACAGCGTATATAAACATCAACCTTTGTTTTCCTGTTTAATTATGCAATCAATTGGTATTTTGAATCATTTACATTTTCAGAGTAATTTGTACCTGAAAACTCTGTTGTTTATAATTTTAGATGTCAGTCCATGAAAATATTAGCATAAGGCAGATAATCTTTATTTTTGTTGAGTCTTTTTTCATGTGATATATGTATGTGTGTATATATATATGTATGTGTGTGTACATGTAAAAGATAGATATAGATATACATGCATATTTATATACATATATAATATACATGAATATGCATATTCATTCCTAGAAAGTATGCATAGAGGTATCACATTTGATAAACCACACTGATTTGTGCAAATTTGGATATTTACAGAATCTAGAAACAACATTTTTCTGGAGATCAAGAAGACTTGGTCACTAGTCTTAGTTCTGTTACCAGGGAGGTACATAAGGTAATCACTTTAACTCCCTGGACATCAGGCTCTTAATATGTAAAATAGGAAGACTTGGATAGATAATCTCTAAGGTCATTTTTAGATCTGAAATAGTGTCACTTCATGATTTCGTAATAAACAGAGTTTTGAGGTCATTCATATATTGAACGTAAAATCAGTAAAGAAAAGATTTTAATTTTAGCAACTTCTCTCTCCTTCCTTGGGGAACTGACTGCAGAAAACTTTTCTTTCCATTCTGTCCCCTTCACTGTCTTCACTGACCCCTTTCCCTCTCTGGAGGAAAGAAGCTGTTCCTCGCTGAAAAGCTATGTCATACAGGCAGAGCAGCTTTCTTAAACTGTCATTGTAGAGCTTAGGCAAATATCAAAATACTATAGGGGAAAAGCTGTGCCATTGCAAATGTGAATTATCCAGACAGGTCACCCAGTTTGGTCATACTCATTGGAAAACTCCTTAGTCTGTCACCTATTATTTTAAACATAGTCACAACAGCTATTCAGTTGAATACTAGATTAAATTATGAATTTAGTTTATGAAAATCTATTACTGAACTAAATGTAATATTCTTTGCCATTATTCCTAACCTACTGTTCTCCTAAACACACACACACACACACACACACACACACACACCACCACCACCAATAACAAGTCAAGTGCCACCTGCTACAAGAGAGTTTTTGATTCTCTAGTTTAGTGCTCTTCCCACAAATTTTTGTTTTATATATTTAAGAACTATAGAGGCATTGTGGGCAAAGATTCTGAGTCAGAAAAATCTATGTTTTCATTTTTCTTAGGCTTGCTTCCTGTGTGGGGAAGTCACTGAAGTCTCAGTTCCCCCAGAGAAATTCTCTAAGACTGACACAGATGACTTTCTTCTTTGCATTATTAGAAGGCATTTCTTCATTGAGCATTCCCTATACCAATAAAATCACTGAAATTAGATAGATAGATAGATAGATAAAGATAGCATTTACTTTTCTTTCTATATGTTGTTTCTCTCTCCCAAAGAATAAAAACTCTTTGAAGGCAGGAATGATGTGTTTTTCATCATTGGGCAAATAGTAGATACTTAATAAATATTTCTTGAATTGAACTCAGCTGATATCTCTCATTCAAACAAAGCTGTTACTGGCATAGACCCATTTGAAACAAAGTTGTTCATTACTTCAGCTACCCCAAACCATGGTATTGTTCTAGACAATCTCTTAAATTTCCTCAAAATTCTCTGATCATCTGATTTAATTGCTGTATTAAATATATGCCTAATTATAAATTATTTGAAAATAACTTTGCACATTGTAGTATGATGCAAGTAAAGTTTATAGTTTATAGTTAGATATCTGTGACCATATTGAATAAAAACATCATCAGGGTATCAAATCATGAGATACTTTAAAATTGGAAAGCAACATTGCAAAGGAGTAAATGACAATACACTAGCTTCCTGGTGCTTTTGTAAATGGAGAGTGATGTCCTTTTCTGGAAATGTAAATTCACTTGATCAAATTTGTGAATTACTAGGAAAATTTCTAGCTTAAATATTCCAACTCTTTTTTTACATTTTCACCACAGTCATGTTGCATAGGAGAATTAAAATGAATGGGAGAAACCATGAAACAAACCAAAATGTAATACGAAAGACAATGATCTGCTACAATCTGTGATTGAATTCCATAGTTCTTTCTCTGAATGTGGAAGGCATTTTGCCTTAAAAGACCACTGGGGTGTATATGAGTGTGAACTGTGTTTTGGTTTGTTAGATGATTTCTCCCACTCGTTTTAGTTCTTCAACACGGCATGACTATAGTGAAAATGTATTTAATAGAAGTGCATGTGTAGAACATATACAAAATTGAATAATGTCTCAAGGGAGGAGGGAAGAGGGAGGGGAGAATAAGAATTTAAGTTATATGGTAGTTATTGTAGAACACTGAAAACAAATAAAATTAATTAATAAAAATAGGTACACTAAAAAAAAGACCATTAGGAATTTTTTAAGTCCTTGCATTGCAATGAAGTTCTAAGTCTACCAGAAAAAACTCTCATACACTGTGGTTGTTTCTGTGTACAAAGTTCTCCTGGTTATGCTCCTTTCACTCATCATCAGTTCATATGAGTCTTTCCAGGTCTCTCTGAGGTCGTCCTGTTCATCATTTCTTGTAGTGCAATAGTATTCCATGACATTCATATACCAGAATTTAATCAGTCATTCCCCAGTTGATAGGGATCCCCTTGCTTTCAAGTCTTTGGCCACTACAAAGAGAGCTGCTATAGATATTTTTGTACATGGGGGACCCTTTCTCACTTTTATGATCTCTTGGGGATACAGTCCTAGAAGGGGTTTTGTTGGGTCAAAGGTTATGCACGCTTTGTAGCCCTTTGGGCATAGTTCCAAATAGCTCTCCAGAATGGTTGGATCAGCTCACAGGTCCACCAACAATGAATTAGTGTTCCAATTCTTCCACATCTTCTCCAACATTTATCATCTTCCTGTTCTGTCATGTCAGTCAATCTTAGAGGTGTGATATGATTCCTCAGAGTTGTTTTGATTTGCATCTCTCTAATCAGTAGCGATTTAGAGAATTTTTTCATATGACTATAGATATCTTTAATTTCTTCCTCTAAAAACTGCCTGTTCATATCCTTTGACCATTTATCAATTGGGGAATGACTTGTATTCTTGAACATTTGACTCAGTTCTCTACATGTTTTTGAAATGAAGTCTTTATCGCAGACACTAGTTGCAAAAATTCTTTCCCAATTTTCTACTTCCCTCCTAATCTCGGTTGCATTGGTGTAAAAGCTTTTCAGTTTAATGTCATCAAAATTATCCATTTTGCACTTCATAATGCTTTCTATCTCTTCATTGTTTATTTCTCTTTATTTCTTCTGTCTTTCTATCTTCTTCTTTAGTCAAAAATTCTTCTCTTCTCCCTAAATCTGATAAATACACTATTCCTTGCTCCACTAATTCGTTTATAGTATCCATCTTTATACCTTGATCATGTACCCATTTGGACTTTATTCTTGTGTATGGTGTCAGGCATTGGTCTATGCCTAGTTTCCACCACACTGTTATCCAGTTTCCCCAGCAATTTTTGTCAAATAGTGAGTTCTTATCTCAGAAGCTGGGGTCCTTGGGTTTATCAAACAATAGATTGCTACATTCATTGCCTACTGTGTCTTGAGTACCTAGCCTATTCCACTTGTCTACCCTTCTGTTTCTTAGTCAGTACAAAGTGGTTTTGATAATTGCTGCTTTATAATAC
>JAQQSK010014814.1:0-10996 GCA_028658325.1 Potorous gilbertii | reverse complement strand
GAAAACTTTGTAGTTGAATATATACGAGTAATTTGTGTATTTCAGTGAATTGTTTCCTAAATATTTCATGCATTTTGTAGTTACTTGGAATGGGATTTCTGCTTTTATCATAGCCTCTATTCTTTTGTTATTCCTATGTAGAAATGTTTTTGATTTTTGGAGATTTATTTTGTAGCCTGTTATTTTGTTGTAGCTAAGAACCTTTCCCAAATCCCTAGGATTTTCTAAGTAAACCATTCTATCATCAGGAAATGGTTAGTTTAATCTCCCCTTTGACTATATTTTTATCTTTTAATTTCTTTCTATGGTTTTATTGCTGATAACATTTCTACAATTGTATCAAATAGTAGTTGAGAAAGTACATATCCTTGCTTTATTCCTATATTTATTGAGAAACCATCTACTGTATCCCCATTACCCATAGTGCTTGCTTTTGCTTTTAGACAGTTACTTTTTAATGATATTAAAAAGATTCTGCTATGTCTATATTTTAAGTTGTTTTTGAGCATAAATATGTATTCTATTTTGTCAGAGGCTTTTTTTACATCTATTGAAGTAATCGTGTTGTATGGAATAATTTTTTTAGTTTTAATACAATTATGTTTTTATATTATTCCTAATGGTGAATTAGCCTTATATCTCTGGTGTATATAAATTGATCTTAATCATAGTAGGTAAATATTTGGATGCATTGCTTCAGACTGCTTGACAGGATTTTATTTAAAGTTTTTGAATTGATATTTATTATGGATAGTGATCTATTATTCTTCCTTGCTTTATCTTTCTTTGGTCTAAGTGCTAGGATCATATTTGTCTCATTAAAGCAGTTTTTTTGATGCTTTGTTAATTTTTGAGAAGAATTTGTAGTGTAGTTATTAATTTTTCTTTTAAAACCTGGTAGTGGTTGGGAGTTAAGATGGTGGAGTAGACTGTAAGTGCTCTCGCTCTCCCATGTTGACCTCAAAAAAATATTGCCCCAGAAAAAATCCTGGAGCCAGCAGAAAGGGTAAACAATCTTTTAGCTTGTGGGGCTCAGGAGACCACTGGCAAGGGTCCCTCTTGCTGTGGCTGAGGGGACCAGTACAGGACCAGAAGAATCCCAGTAAGAACCACCTAAGTAGACTACCAGAAGAGCCTGAGCCCCAGGGGGGTGGAACCGGTAAGAACTAACACCAGGACACCAGGCATGCTTTAGCATAGCCAGGGAAATCGGGTAGACACTAGTGCAGATGGGATTCATGAGCTGTTGAGCCTTATTGCATTTGAGGGCAGACTTAGGGGAGGAGGAGGAGACCTCCCATTGCCAGACCAAACTCTCCCACACCTCATACCAGGAGAGTCAGACAGACTTCACCTGGTCTCAGCCTTGGCACACACTAGCCAGCTCAGCACCAGGTAAACTACAGCATTATTTATCTTCTACCTGAAAGAACCAGAGGCCACAACACACAAAGCCAGAAACAAGGCCCAAACTAGGAAATGTGGGACAGAGCTCCCTGTGCCTGAGAAGTATAAATCCACTTTAAAAGCGACAAAAAAGACAATCACCAAGAAAGAAGGAAAGCAGAAAAGCAAAGACCACAGACTCTTACTACAAGGACAAGGAAGATCAAAATACAAAATTAGAATTGGGCAAGTAGAAGCTAATGACTCTATGAGGCATTAAGAATCAATCAAACAAAATCTAAAGAATGAAGCAATAGAAAAAAATCTAAAATATCTTCTTGGAAAAACAACTGATTTGGAAAATAAATCCAGGAGAGAAAAATCTAACAATTATTGGTCTTCCAGAAAGCCAAGATGGAAAAAAAGAACCTGGGCAATATCTTCCAAGAAATCAAGGAAAAGTGCCCTGAAAGTCCTAGATGCAGAGGACAAAATAGTCATCAAAAGAACCCACCAATCACCTCCTGAAAGGGATCCCAAATTGAAAATTCCAAGGAATATCGTTGTCAAATTTCAGAACTATCAAATCACAGAGAAAATACTCCAAGCAGCCAGAAAGAAACAATTCAAATATCTTGGAACTACAGTCAGAATCACACAGGACTTGGTGGCATCTACATTAAAAGAGTGGAGGGATTGGAATATGAAGTTCCATAAGGCAAGGGAGCTGGGATTACAACCAAGGATCAATTATTCAGCAAAACTGAGCATAATCTTTCAGGTAAGGAGATGGACATTCATTGGAATCAATGAAATTCAATGAAATGAGGGATTTCTAGACCTTCCTGATGAAAAGGCCAGAGCTCAGTATAAAATTTGATTTTCAAATACAAGACTCAAGAGAGGCATAAAAAGGGAAAGGGGAAAAAAGAAAAAAAAACTTGTTTTTCAATATGGAGAAACTGTTTGCATCCCTGTATGGGAGGGTGATACCTGAGAATTGTACACTTACTATGACATTTAAAAGGGACATACGTAAATATAGGGAGTGAGTATAAACTGATGTGATGTGAAAAAACATAAAGCAAGTCAAGGGATTGTAATGGAAGAAAAGGAAAGGAGGAGGCACAATAGGATAAATTATGCCACAGCAAGATGCAAAAGGAATTCTTAGGGGAACTTTCATATCTCTGAATGCTTACATGAATAAAATTGAAAAAGAGGAGATGAATAAATTGGGCACGCAACTGAAAAAGCTAGAAAAAGAACAAATTGAAAATCTCAAATTGGAAATTTAATTAGATACCAAATTAGAAACACCAAAAACCAGAGAAGAGATTATTAAAATTGAAATTAAGAAATCTACTGAACTAATAAATAAAGCTGAGCAGGTTTTATGAAAAAAAAAACAATAAAATTGCTAAACCTTGGTCAATTTGATTAAAAAAGCAAGAGCAAAACAAAATTACTAATGCCAAAAATGAAAAGGGTGAACTCACCTCCAATGAAGAGAAGTTAAAACAATAATTGGAAATCACTTTGCCCAACTGTATACCCATATATTTAATAATATTAGTGAAATGGATGAATATTAGAAAAATACAAACTGTCCAGATTAACAGAAGAGGAAGTGAAGTACTTAAATAACTCCATCTCAGAAAAAGAAATTGAACAAGCCATCAGTGAACTCCCTAGGAAAAAAATCTCATGACCAAATGGATTTACAAATGAATTCTAGCAAACATTTACAGAACAGTTAATTCCAATACTATAGGCTATTTGGGAAAACTGGCAAAGAAGGAGGCCTACCAGATTCTTTTTATGTTACAAATATGGTGGTGATACCTAAACCGCAAAGAGCCAAAAAAGAGAAAGAAAATTATAGAACAATTTCCCTAATAAATATAGATGCAAAAGTTTTAAGTGAGATTTTAGCAAAAAGAATACAGCATCTTAGCAAGAGAATAATACACTTTGATCAGGTAGGATTTATACAAGGAATGCAGGGCTAGTTCAACATGAGGAAAACTATCAGCATTATTGATTATGTCAACAACAAAACTAATAAACCATGTATATGTATATCATATATATATATGTATATCAATAGATGCATAAAAAACTTTTGACAAAATACAACACCCATTCCTATTTAAAACACTGGACACCTTAGAAATAAATGGAGCCTTCCTCAAAATAATAAATAATATGTACCTAAAACTATCAGCAAGCATCATATGTAACGAGGTTAAGCTTAGATGGATTTCCAGTAAGATAGGGTGAAACAAGGATGTCCATTATTCACTGTTATTCAATATGGTATTAGAAATGTTAGCTTTAGCAATAAGAGAAGAAAAAGAAATTGAAGGAATTAGAATATACAAAGAAGAAGGTAAGTTATCACTCTTTGCAGATGATATGATGATATACTTAGGCAATATTAGAGAATCAAGTAAAAAACTACTTGCAATAATAAACAACTTTAGTAAAGTTGCAGGATACAAAATAAACCCACATAAATCATCTACGTTTCTATATATTACTAACAAAATCCAACAGCAAGAGATAGAGAAATTCCCTTTAAAGTTATGATAGACACTGTAAAACATTTGGGCATCTACCAGCCAAAACAAATCCAGGGACTATATGAACACAATTACAAAATACTTTTTTACACAAATAAAGTCGGATCAAAATAATTCAAAAAACATCATTTGCTCTTGAGTAGACTTAGCTTATAATTCTACCTAACTTAATTTACTTATCTGTGCCATACCAAAAAAACTACCAAAAAGTTATTTTCTAGAGCTCAAAAAAATAATATCATACTTCATTTGGAAAAAACAAAAGGTCCAGAATGTCCAGGGAATTAATGAAAAGAAATGCTAGGGAAGGTAGCCTAGCCATACTAGATCTCAAATTGTATTATAAAGCAAAAATTGTATTGTATAGCCATTTGATACTGGCTAAGAAGTAGATGAGTAAATCAGTGGAACAGGTTAGGTTCGCAAGATACAGTAGTCAATGATTATAGCAGCCCAGTGTTTGATATACCCCAGGACCCCAGCTTCTGGGATAAGTGTTATTTTCTTCAGTATTATTTTGGGTCTCCTTTAGCAAGCTGTTGACTCCCTTACCATGATTTTCTTGCATCATTTTCATTTCACTTCCCAATTTTTGCTCTACTTCTCTTACCTGATTTTCAAAATCCTTTTTGAGCTCATCCATGGCCTGAGACCAATTCATATTTTTCTTGGAGGTTTTTGATGGAGGTGCTTTAACTTTGTTTTCTTCTGTTTGCATGCTTTGGTCATCCTTGTCACCAAAGTGAAATTCTATAATCTCATTCTTTTTCTGGTTTTTGCTCATTTACCCAACTATTTATTTGACTTTCGAGCTCTTTGTAAAGGCAGTTCTCTGCTTCCAGTGGGGGTGGGAGGTGTTCTGTCAGATGCTTGATCCCCCCACAATCTGTGGGCCTAGAGCTCCAGAAACAGTGGCTGTCTCTGCACCTGCTGCTGCTGTGGCTGCTGTGGGTTCCTTGTCTCTTCCCCACTTTGCCTCCCTGGGGCTGGACCACTCCACTCTCTGGCACTGGTCCCACAGGCTTATTCTACTGACCTTCCAATTTGTCCTCAGTGTTTTGGGGTCTTGCAGTCTGGAAACTGCCACAGATATGAGAGATTTCAGTCTCCCCAAGACCTGCTTAGGTTCTGTCTGTGCTGGTATGGCCCACACTGGACTGCACTTTGCTCTCAGTGCAGCGTGATAGACGTTTGCCACCAACATTCCAGGCTCTTTTGGCCTGGAGATTTGCTTCACTCTGTCATTCTGTGGGCTCTGCAACTCCAGAATTTGTTTAGAGCCATTTTTTACAGTTATTTGCCTGGACTTGGGGGCAGCACTCTAGAAAATGCATGCTATTATTCTGCCCCACATGGTCATTTTTGTATAAATTTCCACATGGTTACTATATCTGAACCAAAAGAGATAAAAGGAAGAAAAAAAGATCAAAGATCAACATGTAGATAAATATCTATAACAATGCTTTTTATTGTGCAAAGAATTGAAAATTGAGGGACTACCCATCAGTCGGTGAAGTGCTGAACAAGTTATGGTCTGTGACTATGATGGCACACTATTATGCTGTAAGAAATAATGAAGCAGATAGCTTCAGAAAAATGTGGGAATATTTGTATGAAGTGATGCAGGGAGAGGTGAGCAGGACAAAGAGAATAATTTATACAGTAACAACAATATTGTTGAATACAAACAACTTTGAAAGGCATGGGTAACTCTGGTCAACATGATAAACAACCATAACTCCAGAGGACTCATGATGAGATTTCCTGTCCACCTCCTAAGAGACAGATGTTGGCCTCAGCGTGCAAATTGAGAAATGTTTTTTGGATGTGGCTAATGTGGGGATTTGTTTTGCTTGATTGTATTTGTTTGTAATGTGAGTTTTGTTTTTCTTGCTTAGGGTTGCAGAAAGGTTGGGAGAGAAGGTAGCTCTTTATTTGAAAATAAAATGAAATTATAAAAGACAAAAGAGAAAATAAAGTAAATTAAAAAATAAAAGTTCCTTATAATGCTGAGAAATACATTTAAATTTTAACAGTCCCAATTAGAAGACACTAAAAAAAAGGTTGTCTTTTAAAAAGTTAAGTTTTTTCAACAGTTTAATTCTGTATTTTCCATTTTGTTTATATTCCTTGAAAAGACTGTCTTTTTGTGTTTCAGTAAATTTTTCCTTTTTGAAGTTATATAATTGACATTTCAAGCATTTAAGTTAAATATTGGTATTACTTTTCTGTCCATAGTTTTGTTAAGCATGATGTATTTGACTTGCCTCTCTCTTTTTATATTGTAAAATTTTGATTTTGCTTTATCTGATAGCATGGTGGAAACTCCTGCTTTTTTGAAATCACCAGGTGGAAAAGTAAATTTTTTTTCTGGCACTTCATTTTTATTCTGTGGAAAATCTTTGCTTTTTAGTTGTGTTTCTTATGGCAAATTGTGAAATTTGGTTTTCTTTGTTATCTTCTTTATTAAAACTCACAGAGTAGGCTTCCTCTTTATAATTTTGGAGGTTGTCTTCCTTGTAAAGGTCACTAGAAATGCGTTCGTTTGGGTTTTCCCCATAGTAGCTCTCTATATTTATTTCCTGTGTTTCTGTTTTCTGTGGTATTTATAAATTGAATTGTCTGCTCACTCCTCTTTTTTTGTAGGAATGCTTTAAAGTTTATCTTTTATTGAACATTTATCTTTTAGGTACATATTTTCAGGCTGTGTAGCCTGAGTTGTAGAACAGTCTTCTGTTTTAATTTTCTTTCTATTTGAAGGTCTTCCAGGTCACTTCCAGAATTTGTTGTTTGTCCTTGAAATTGCTCAATTTAACCACTATGTCTTAGAGTTCACAGCATAGATTTTCTTCTTTGGTTTTTGTTTTTGTTTTGTTTTGTTTTTTGGCAGTTATCTACTGTTTTTTTTTTCAATTGACAGTTTTTTTCCTCTCTTCTAAAGTTCTGAACAAATTTCTTATATTATTTATTGCCTTATGGAATTTGAGTTTTTTAATTTGTCATCTTCTTCTACAAATAAAGTTTCTTTAAGTTTTCTCTGTGCATCCTGTCATCAAGACCAATGTGTTTTGCTTGTATGTGTTCTTTTATCGTCAATGCGTTTTGCTTCTCCTTCCAGATTGTCTTTTTTAGTATATTTGTATTTTTTCACTATTTATTCTTTCTTTTGTTTGGTGAGATTCACAGCTTTATCTTTGTGTTCTGCTAATTATCTCTGCATTTCATCCCATAAGTTCTACCACTTGTTCCCTTTTATGTTATGTTGTCGAGTTTCTTATTTTTCTCTTGAATCACTCAGGAGCATCCAATTACAGTTCTGTACTCCCTTGGGAATCCATAGGATCCTCTCCTTCTCATTGTTTCCTTTGACTTGAATATTTATTCACAGATATTTGGATTTGTTTAAATGTCTTGGTAAATATTATCCCTTATTTTTCAATATCTTTCCTGCTTATTTATGTATTTGTGATCTAAATTTTTAGGTGATTTTTCTTCCCCCTGAGATTTTGGTAATTTTAATCTTTTTTCCTTATATTGCACTATTCCTCACTTCCTGACTCTTTCTCTTTTGATGGCATATTCCTTAGGGGCTAAACTTTGAATTCATCTCAGCCTCTGCCCACATGAGAGAATTCATTTTTCATCTCTCAATCAGTGCACATTTACTAAATGCCTATTATTTGCCAGGCAGTGTACTAAGCACTGCAACTCATGTCTCTGTCCCAAGTGACTTTTGGGAAGACAGAACTAGTCTCAGTTGGCTCTAAGTCCTCTTTCTATCATGTCTCATGCAGTCTCACAGAAGCATTGTTAGCCTCCCTCTGATCCTTAGTTCTCTGGTTGAGTACTCCTACAGTAAGCAGCTCTAAGCACATTATGTTTTCGCTTTACTATGCCTCCCCCTTCTCTGCAAGGTACAAGGTAGACTTGAGATCTGCTGCTTGTTACCACAGACTTGTGCTGTCAGGGCAGGGAAAATATGTGTCTGCAACATTAAGGAAATTTCTGAGTTTATCTCCTAGAAGAAACCATTGGCTTGGGTTATACCAGAATTGTGGACCTGGTGGAGCAAGGGGTGAGATAGACTTCTCTGCTGATCATGCATCAAGTTGTTACCCGCTTGGGTTTCTTGGTGTCTTGGCCTTGTGAAGACTGTGGTAATTGGTTGCCTGTCACACATAATTCTAAATTTGGGGTGTTTTGTGGTTTCTTAAGGCCTAGAGACAATCTATAGTTTTGCATTTTCTTGATCACATAACACAGCAGTGAGTTTAATTTATTTTTACACAAAAGTGTGTTTACGTATTTCACCCTCCTTTATTTGATTTGCCTAAAAATTGAGTTCATGAGATATTTTCTCCTCTCTACCACCATCATATTTATCTCTGGTTGTTGTTGTTCATCTTCTTCTTCTCTTCCTCTTCTCCTCCTCCTCCCCCCACCTCCTTCTTCAGTGTATTCCTTTTCCATTCACTTTACTTCACTCTCTTAAAATCAGCAAAATGGAACAAAACCATTCTCAGGCCATGTATTTGCCTTTCTTACCTTCCTTCTTTGAGCCTTGAAGAGAAATGGATTTTGAGTGGCCACTTGTTTCTTCTCCCACTCTTAAACTATAGATACTTCACAGTTATTCAGCCCTTTCTATTTGTTCAAAGCCATTGACCTTTCTAGTTTTATTTTGACTTATGTTTGTGTTTTAGAGTCTCTATTCAGTGGTAATCTTTTCATCAGGAATGTTTTATCATCTTTTATTCTATTAGGCTTCTGTTAGTTTTTCTCTTTAGGATTACACTTAGTTTTGCAGAAGTTTTTTATTTTAAGTTTTTATCATTTTGCCGACTGAAATATTGCCTCCCAAATTTCAGGGAGTTTTTCACCTTCTTTTCAGTATTTGTTAGTTTTATGTGAACTTGACTGGTTTGTTGGTACTTGAATTTTTTATTTCTTTTAGAATTTTTCCTTTGACTTGGAAGGTCTGGATTTCGGTTGTGACATTCCTGAAAGTTTTCCAAGTGGGATTTCTTTCAAGAGCCGATGAGTGTGCTCTTTCTATTTTTACTTTGCTCTTTGGTTGTAATTAATCTGCAAAGTCAAGTTTTTTATATTTTTGAAATATATATTTTTGTTTAGTCATGGTTTTCAGAGAGTTTGATTCTTAAATGATCTCTCCTCAACCTATTTTTAGTTCATTCATTTTGACAGTAGATACCTTATATTTTCATGTATGTTTCAATTTTTTTACTTTGTTTTAGTATTTCTCATTTTTTATGGAGTCAATTATTTTTTTCTCCATTCAGTTTTCCAGAAAGTCAACTAGTTGGGCCAGGTTGTCCACCTTCTGCTTTAGGGCATTCGTTCTCTTTCCAGGTTTTTTCCTGCAATATTCTAATTTAACTTTTTGTTCATTTCTTCTTTTATTCCAGTCTTTGTGGTCAAATCATTTGTTTTCCTCTGAGGCTTGCTTTTATTCGTTGAAGAGTTAAGCTCTTCTTCTTTGGTTACCTCTTGACTACTCCTGACTTTGATGTTTCTTCTTTGTGTTCAGTGTTTTCTTCTAGCCTCAGTTCTCAAACTGAGACTTTGTGTTAAGGTCCAGGCTCAACTTCTGAATCTCTTGGATAACTTGAGTTAGCTTTCATTTACCATGCCCTCTCAGTAGGATCATTGCCACTGCCATTGCAAGTCTAATTGAGATAGCTTGCTCTAGATCTTACCCTCTGCTTTAATTCTGGGTTTTTATTTTAATCTCAGTCATCTTCTTATACAGTCCCCATCAGAAATTAAGCAGAGTTATTGCTGGGAGTCATGCACCCAAGTTCCATTTGGTCTTTTCATGGATCACTCATTCTTTCTCATGCTTTGTGACTCTAATTCATGTTCTTTCTCTTTTTTTAATATATAACTTATTTTTCAGTTCTTAATATTCACTTCCACAAGAATTTGAATTCAAAATTTTCTCCCCATCCCTCCCTACCCCCCATCCTAGGACTGCATGCACCCAATCCACCCTTTCCTCCAGTCTGCCCTCCTTTGTATTACCCATCCTTCTTCCATCCCTCTTCCCCTCAATTTTCCTGTAGGGCAAAATTGTTTTCTGTACTCCATTGCCTGTATAACTTAATTTCCAGTTGTATGCTAAGACAAATTTTAACATTGATTCTTAAAGTTTTGAGTTCCATATTCTATCCCTCCCTCCCCACCCACCCTCATTGAGAAAACAAGTAAAAGACTAACCACATTTCCCTCTGTCCTATCCTACCCTTCATTTATTCCATTCTCTCCCTTGACTTGTCCTCCCAAAGTAGTGTTTGCTTCTGATTATCCCTTTCCCCAGTTTGCTGTCCCTTCAATTACCTTCCCTCTGTTATCCCCTTCCCCCTTGCCTTCCTATAGGGCAAAATAGATTTCCATATCCAAGGGAGTGTGTGTTATTCCCTCCTTAAGCCAAATCCCATGAAGGTAAGGCTCAATTATTTCTTTTCATCTCCCCTCTCTTCCCCTCCATTGTAG
The DNA here is from genome assembly GCA_028658325.1 of Potorous gilbertii. NCBI lineage: Eukaryota > Metazoa > Chordata > Mammalia > Diprotodontia > Potoroidae > Potorous > Potorous gilbertii. The sequence goes on along the minus strand of JAQQSK010014814.1, from coordinate 512 downwards.
AAGCTCTTTCTTCCATCTTCTATGTTAGATGATTGGCTACATTCTACCTCTCCCTTTCTCTTACTCCTAGTACATTCCATTCAACAGTGAATTTTATTTTTTTAAGTATTCTCCCTTCATACTCAGCTCACCCTGTGCCCCTCTATGTGTGTGTGTATATATGTGTATGTGTGTGTGTGTGTATACAAACACACATATATACATATATACACACATACACACACTCATGTACATATACATACCTACACATACATAATTTATACATATCCATACACATCTACATATATAAATGTGTGTGTGTGTGTGTGTGTGTGTGTGTGTGTGTGTGTGTATTCCTTCTAACTACTCTCATACTGAAAAAGGTCTCATGAGTTACAAATAACATCTTTCCATATAGGAATGTAAACAGTTCAACTTAAATGAGTTCCTTAAAGCTTTTCTTTCCTGTTTACATTTTCATGTTTCTCTTGATTCTTGTATTTGAAAGTCAGATTTTCTACTCAGCTCTGGTC
>JAQQSK010014813.1:0-10996 GCA_028658325.1 Potorous gilbertii | reverse complement strand
AATAGGATATTCCAGAAGTCAAAGGAACTAGGACCAAAACCAAGAATCACCTACCCAGCAAAACTGAGTATAATACTTCAGGGGAAAAACTAGTCTTTCAATGAAATAGAGGACTTTCAAGCATTCTTCATGAAAAGACCAGAGCTGAAAAGAAAATTTGACTTTCAAACACAAGAATGAGAAGAAGCATGAAAAGTAAACAGCAAAGAGAAGTCATAAGGGACTTACTAAATTTGAACTGTTTACATTCCTACATGAAAAGACAATATCTGTAACTCTTGAAACTTTTCAGTATCTGGGTAGTTGGTGGGGTCACACACACACACACACACACACACACACACATACACAGCACAGAATGAATTGAATAGGATGGGATCATATCTCAAAAAAAATTGAAGTTAAGTGGTGAGAGAGAAATGTATTGGGAGGAGAGAGGGAGAAATGGAATGGGGCAAATTATCTCTCATAGAAGAGGCAGGCAGGAGACTTTTTAGTGCAGGGAAAAAGAGGGGAGCTGAGAGAAAAAGAAGAAGTTTACTCTCATCACATTCGACTAAAGGAAGGAATAAAATACACACTCATTTTGGTATGAAAATCTATCTTACAATACAGGAAAAAGGGAGAGAAGGGGATAAGCAGGGTGGGGGGATGATGGAAGGGAGGGAATGGGAGGAGGGAGCAATTTGAAATCAACACTCTTGGGGAGGGACAGGATCAAAAGAGAGATTAGAAGCAAGGGGGGGCAGGATAGGATGGAAGGAAACATACTTATTCTCACACAACACGACTATTATCCAAGTCATTTGCAAAACCATACAGATATGGCCTATGTTGAATTGCCTGTCTTCCCAAGGGAATGGGTGGGGAGGGAGGAATGGGGATAAGTTGGAACTCAAAGTTTTAGGAATAGTTGTTGAGTATTGTTCTTGCCACTAGGAAATAAGAAATACAGTTAATGGGGAACAGAAAGTTATCTGGCCCTACAGGACAAAAGAGAAGATGGGGTAAGGGAAGGGAGGAATGATAGAAGAGAGGGCAGACTGGTGATAGGGGTAATTAGAATGCTTGGTGTATTGGGGTGGGGGAGGGGACAAATGGGGAGAAAATTTGGAACCTAAAATTTTGTGAAAATGAATGTAAAAAGTCAAATAAATTTATTTTAAAAAATTAGAAAAAGATCAGCTCAGGAGATTTTAAAAGGAGATTGAATTCGTACTCTCACTTTCTTTTTTCTAGAGCCTGTGTTCTAGAATTCTCTTTGAGACTTCCCATGGTAGGCCACGGGAACAGGTCTTTCTTGCAGAAGCCATGAGAAGAGTTTACATATGCTAAGCAACTTGTATGCTACTTCAACCAAAGTCTGCTGCTTCAAAGCAACCTAACCTTAAACAATGACTCTCAGGAAAGTTGAGGAAAATCCTGAATGTATTACTTTACTGATAAAATATAAGCTCCTTGAGGGTAGAGAATGCTTTCTTTGTTTTCTTTTTATCCTCCCTTGAGTCATCAGTGCATAGTCCAGTGGTTAGTAGATGCTTATTGATTGACTGATTGATGATTAGAACATTTGTTGGATAGGGACAGACAAATATATATATATATATATATATATATATATATATATATTTGTTTTATTTAATTTTACTTTTCAACATTCACTTCTTTTTTGGAATAAATTTATTTATTTTTCGTTTTCACCATTCACTTCTGTAAGATTTTGAGTTCTAAATTTTCTCCCTCTTGCTCCCCTTGTCCCTCCCCAAGACAGCATGCAATCTGATATAGGCTATACATGTACAATCATATTAAAGGTATCTCCACATTAGTTATGCTGGAGGTGGAAAATCTGAGTGGAGATTTCCAACAAGGAATGTCTACATTTGAAGGCACAAAAATATATAAAATGATCATTTGTCAGACATAGCCACGGGCAACCCCCACACCCTGCTCTGAAGGTATGTCCTTAATCTTGGTGAGCAGAGTCCCCTTCCTAATCAGCTCTACCAAGGACTCAGTCTCAAAGGATTCACAATCTAATTGAGGGAAGAGTGGGTACGCAAAACACTGACTCAATTATGGAGTAAAATCAGTGCAAAGAGGAGATCCGGCAAAGTGCTAGAAGAAATTCGAGGAGGGGTAAATTTGGGGAATGTGTGGCTATGTGGCACTGTGGATAAAGTCTGAAGTCAGGAAGACTCATCTTATTGAATTCAGATCTGGCCTCAGATACTTACTAGCTGTGTGTTCTGAGCAAGTCACAGAATCCTATTTGCTTCAGTTTCTTCATCTGTAAAATGAGCTGGAGAAGGAAAATGCAAACCACTGCGGTATCTTTGCCAAGAAAACCCCAGATGGGGTTATGGAGAGTCAGATGCAAGTGAAAACCACTGAACAGCAACAAATTTAGGGGAGAAATTGGAGGAAGGTCATTTTTAGCTTATAGGGAAAGTTTTATTCACGGAGAGGGTGGAATGTGGGTTGGATCTTGAAGAAAAAGAGGAAGGGAGGGAAGGACTCTTCTAGGAATAGGACACCATGGGAATAAAGGCAAAGTCAAGACCTGTCAGTCAGAATATAAACAGTAACTCCATTTGACTGAAATATAAAGTAGGAGAGGCAAGTAGAAAAAGATAAGACTTTTGGAAGGAGGGGATAAAGGATACTTAGAATAAAAAGAGAAGTGCTATCAGTGAAATTAATAATAATGAGAAAGCAAGGAAACAAACATTTATTAAATACCTACTGTGTGCCGGGCTCTGGTCTAAGCACTTTACAAACATAATCTCTTCTGATCCTCATAGTAACCCTGGGAGGTAGGTGGTATTAGTATCCCCATTTTATACTAGAGGAAACTGAGATTGATTCAGGTTAAGTGACTTGTCCAGTAGCATACAGCTAGTGTCTGGAGCTGGATTTGGCACTCTATTTATTATTCTACTTCAATGCCACTCAGTTATGTGGAATAGAAGCTGTGTGTATAAACTAAAGATACCACTTTTTTCTGATGATGCAAAGATAAAGATTTCAAAACCTTGGACATGTGACCGAGGTTTACGGAGCATGAGCAAATTCCTATCAGGACAGGAAAGAGTTTTTAAAAGTATGATAGGAAAGATGGGATCAAGGGGAGAGAACCTCCATTCTCCTTTCAAGAGATCAGAGTTGTGAGACCCATTAAAAAGGATTTAAAGATATCTGTTATAGGAAGGCAGCAAGTCAAAACCTTTAAAGAGAAAAATGGATATCTCCACCTGCAAAAGCAATTAATGGAAAACCAAGATTTAAAAAAAAAACAAAGATGAATTTTTAGCAAGCAAGAAAGTCAAATTTATACAGAGGAAGTCAAGGAGATTCAGAAAGAGAGGTCAATTGAAATATACTTTAAATGAATTCTGAAAAATATTTGAAAAGATCCATTTATGGTTCATGCTCTCTAGTGAGTTCTTTTTTTTAACAGAAAAGGATCTTGTATTTTGTCAAAAGCTTTTTATGCATCTATTGATAATATTAATCATATTATTTCTGGTATTCTTAAAAATATAGTTCATTATAATTTTCCTAATATTGAATCAATTTAGCATTCCTGCTATAAATCCAATCTGGTCATAGTGCACAATCTTTTTAATAGGTTACTGTAATCTCTTTGCTAATATCGTATTTAAAATTTTGCATCCTAGCAAATTAAAGATATTAGTCTATATTGGTCTTTGAAAATCTTAAGAACTCAAGTAAACACCATGATTCCAGAAAACCAATGATAAGAATGCTGCATATCTTTTGTCAGAAAAGTGATGGACAGTATATGCAGAATAAACATATATTTTTGGACATAGACAGTGTGGGAATTTGTTTTACTTGATTATGCATGTTTATTACAAGGGTTTTGTTTTTCTTTTTTTTCTTCAGCAGAGGAAATTGGAAAGGAGAAAAAAATGAATACTTGTTAATTGAAAAAATAAAATTTAATTTGAAAAATTAATGATAGTGTGGATCTGGTGATAAGGGGAATTGCCTTTTTTAGGAGCTGCAATATTTATCTTCCAGAGGGATTCTAACTCACAAGATGGTTTTGTCAGTTTGGAGGAGACTGTGTAGGATGCTGTGGGAAAGAAAGATTGACTGAAGGTTACCTTGACAGCAACTCCAAATTCATTCCCCATCCAAGGACAGCTGATGGGTTTTTGAGTGCTTTGTATTTCTCCATTTGTTCACGGGGTCCTGTGAGTCCATAGGATTTTATGCATTTAACCTAAGACAAAATAAAGGCAATTCCATACTTTCCCCTTCCCCCTTCAAAAAAAAAAAAGGATGGGGGAGAGAGGAAATAGGCAACATTGCAATATTGTAAAAAAAAAAAAATTGCAGGTAGAGAAAGGTAGGGGAAGAAGGGGCAGTTGGTATGATCCAAAAGGTTCAGATAGTTCAGATCAAGAAGAAAGAGAGATGAAAAGCTAATAGATTTAAAGGTGAATGAATTTGTTGGCAACCTTAGAGAGAGCAATTTTAATAGAGTAGAGGGACTGGAAGAGAGATTATAGCATATTGAGAAGTGAGTAGGAGGTGAGGGGGCAATGGTGACAGAACAATCTCTAAAGGATCAGAACTGCAAGTGACCCAAAGGGCAATGGAAAGACAAAAACGGTGGATGTAAGTGGGTTGCAGCCTCTTTCCAATGATGATTTACAGATAAAAAGAAGCATAAAATCTATCAGTGAGGGACAGGGCAGAAATATCTCAGAAGAGAAAGAAGATGGATACAGAGCCTCCATCTTACCGTAGTGTCTATAGCTTTTCTTAAAAGAACTAAAGGAAAGTCTCCACTATATTTCACAGATTGTCTTTGGAGAATTTATAGAAGATGACTGACATGGATGGTGCACCAATAAACCCATGTCTGCCTACTTTGAGGTATGAAAATATAAAGACTAACCTACCCTCTTTTTCCTCTTATCCTTCTGCTTTTCTAGCCAGCTCCTTTTCACTTTCCTTTGCTAAGTCAACATCCATTCCCCATCTCTCATAGTAGGTGTGCTGAAGGCTCTTTCTTGGGCACATTTCCTGTCTTTTTCTACTCACTCTCCCTAAATAAGCTCAACAAATAATCATTCAATAATCATTTCTATGCCTAAGACTCTCGGACAAAGCTCTAATTTCTGTTGAATGCCTATTTCATATTATGAGCTGCCACTGTATATGGCATCTTTCTCAAAGTCAACATGTCCAAAACCAGATCCCATTTTCTTCTCTGATAAATCTGATTCTCCTCCAAATTTTTCTGTTTCTGTTAAGGCACTACTGTTTTTCCCCTAACCTGGATGGAAGCTTCTTCAATCCTTCACTCTTTCTCACCCCTCATAAGCAATTTTTGCCAAGTTTTGTCAATTCTTTCTTTGTGTCATCTTTCTTTTCATTCCCTTTTCACCACTCACAGAAATACCATCCTAATTGAGATTTTCATCACCTTACCTTCAAGGAAGCTCAGAGTTGGAAGGAACCTACAGTGTCATGTAGTACAACTGACTACAATACTTGGTAATAATGCACCTTTTGTTTGAAGATCTCTGTGATAGAAACAATATCTGCCATGCAGACTAGCTTAGTTTCTCCTCAAAACATATTGAAACCATTTTCAAGATTTAATTGATGAGGAAAAATAGGCAGAAGTACCTCTCCACATCCTGCCCTACATCTTCAGCTCTGATTCCATTGCTGGCACTTCTCTTGGTCCATCACCACCATACGTTAAAAAAAAAAAAGATTAAAGAAACCAAAGATGAACCACAGAGGATAGTGGCACAGTTATCTGCTATGCTTGTTCATCTAAATTCAGAGCCCAAACCCGAAGAAGAGAGAAATCCAAAGAGAAAAGGGAAAAGACTGAAGCCTGAAAGGATTCCAACAACTCTACAGAAAAAGTAGGTGCCAGAACAGAGTAGGAATAGGAAACTGACAGTGATAAAAATGTGAAATAAGTTGTATGAATTTTAATGACTATATTTCTGATGCCTTTACAGTTTGCAATATTTTTTCTATCAAGTTTTATAAAAACATCAAATTTCATTTTACTTTTTTCTTAATGTTACATTGTGAGCACATTGAACACTTTATTGTTTCAGAGGGATTGAGCAGACGTTACAAATAGGATGTCTTAGAATCTGGATTGAAATGGGTGGGGATTTCTTCCCAGTTTTTGAGAGGACATCTCTTAAATACGAAGAGAAGGTTCTCTGACATTTACACATATAGAATACATATCAGAAGTACTGGGGTTAACACTGATACTCCAGCTTGTCCTATGGAGATCAGAGTGGGTAACGTCAAAAATGTGTACTTTTCCTTCCCTGACTGCTATTAGCATCAGCTTTACTCCTTCAAAAACAAAGGACTACCCCCATGTCCCTCCCTTTCCCAGCCCCTCTCCCTCACTATCTTTCAGGCAATTTGGATTTCCATAATAGCTTCCCCAAATGAGATCACTTCCCGAGAAAGTTTTTATTCCTTTTGTATTGGAGATCATGCTCTCAATGAAGAATACTGCAGTTTTTATGTCATTTCCTTACAGTCTTGTAAAAAAAAAAAAGAGGCATGTAAAAAGTTGTTAAACAACATATGCTCAACGCCAAAATGTCTACCCTCATTCTAAGCTTTTCCATAGTACAAAGTATAAAATGAAGATTCTTTGTTGGGTTTTATAATAACTATATTTTGGGTAATCCATGGAGAATGGGAGTTTGAAACTTGTATACTTTTAGCAATTGTAACTCTTGTCCTGCCTGAATTACCATGATGTTTTTTATTGAAAAGTGTCTTTATTAAAGCTGGATACATTTTATCTTGGGGCAAGGATAGCTTAGGGAGAGCAATTCCTGAGGAATCAAAAACTCATCCAACAGAACAATTTAACCCATGCAAACATTCACTTGAATCAATATTTGTTGAAAATACTTTCCCTGATATGGCAAAGAAAACCTCCTTATGTTAACTGTTAGAACCATAAGGCATCTCTTTCCATTAGAATCTCAAACCTGAACTACCAAATTGGCCTCCAACAACTCAGGGGATGGGAAACCTATTGCCTGTCAAGGAACCGCATTCCACTTTTGTTATAGGAGAGTTCAAATTGTTAAGAATTTTTTTTTCCTTATAGCAATATAAATACATATACCTCTTTAAAACTTCTACCCATTACTCTAAGTTCTGCCCTTTCCAACAATAACAAAATAGTCTTCTTCATGAAGGTCTTTCAAGTACTTAAACAATTATTATATCAGTCCAAGGCCTCTAATCCTTCTAAGATGAACAACTCTTTCTTCAAGTAGTCTACACAGAATATGGTAAGGATCTCTACCATGTTGCCTGCCTTCCTCTGGGTGCTCTCTAATTTACCCATGTTCTTAAAATGCATTGCCCCAAATTGGATACAATACCCCAGATGTGATATGACCAGGGCAAAGTCTAGTGAGACTATCACTGCCTTATACACAGAGGTTATGCCTAAAACCAGAGTAGCTTTCTTGGTTGTTACATCACCCTACTCATTCCTACTGGGTTTAAATCTATGCAAACTCCCGGATCTTTTTTAGATGGGCTGCTACACAGTCATACTGCAAATGATACTATTGATTTTTGGAATCCTCAAAGTTATTCCTGTTAAATTGAATTTTGGTAGATTGATCCCAATGTTCTAGCCTGACAAGGTCTTTCTGAATCTTGATTCTAGTGTGATAACCTTCGCATTGGATACGCATACCATCTATGCTTTCATCCAAGTCATTGATACAAATGTCAAAGAGCACAGTTGCATATAGATTCTTGGGGGCACTTTACTGGAGACCTTATGCCAAGTTGACTGAATCATTAATGACTGTTCATTGTGGGGGAGATGATTTCAGAAAAACATGGTAAGGATTACTTGAACTGATGTAAAGTGAAGTGAGAAGAATCTATTAATCATTGTGCATGGTAACAGCAAGGTTGTGATGATGATCACCTGTGAAAGACTTATCTACTTTGATCACTACAATGACCCAATACAGTCCCAAAGCCCTTATGATGAAAAAAATGCTATCCACCTCCAGACATCTGATGACCTCTCAGGGCAAATTTAAGTATAATATTCTTCACTTTTCTTACTGTTCTTACCAATATGGAAATATGTTTTGTATGATTTCACATGTATAAATAATATCATATTGCTTGCCTTCTGAGTGGGTATGGGAAGGAATGAGAGGGAGAGATAGAATTTGGAACTCAAAATTTAAAAAGAAATGTTAAAAATTAAAGTGATAATTTTTTAAAACATACATTTATTGAGTCCAGTCATTCAACTAGTTTGTACCCCTAATTGTGCTATTATTTAGCCCATATCTTTCCATAGTTAAAATTTTATTAAATGCTTTACTAAAAGTCTAGATAAACTCTATTGACAGCATTCATTCCCCTGATCCGGGGGAAAGGAAAATAAGATATGCTTGTTTGTTACCATGGATATATGTATCTAATTACATGCTGCATTTCCTCAGTAAAATTTAAGTTACAAATGCCCATGTTACTCATGAGCAGAAACTGTCTTTGTTTTGTCTCTTATATGATGCAGCATTTTTTATGTATTAAATTCATAAGAGATGGTATTAGATTGAACTGGTCTGGATTGGATTAGATTAGAAGATGCCACGCTGGCTCTTAGTGGTCCCTGTGGCCTTCTCTAAATCATGTGCTGTTACTGTTCAGTTATTTTTCAGTCATGTCCCACTCTATGTGACCCCATTTGGGGTTTTCTTTGCAAAGATATTGGAATGGTTTATCATTTCCTTCTCCAGTTCATTTTACAGGTGAGGAAACTGAGGCAAATAGTATGAAGTGACTTGCCACCCATTCAAACAGCTAGTAAGTGTCTGAGGATGGATATAAATCTAAGTCTTTCTGACCCTAGGTCCTGCACTTTATCCACTGTGCCACCTAGCTGCCCCACTCTGGGTCATTATCACTTTATCAATGTTATAGAATGCTTTCAGGAATTTAGGTCAAGTTCCCTGGCTTCTACACCTCTTGCTTATGCTCCTAAATGTTTTCTCTTTTTATAGTCTGTCCCCTCTCCAATTTATCCTACACACAGATACAAAATAACTTCTTTTGCTGTCATGAAAAACATACTTTCATGTTAGTCATAGTATAAAAAGAAAACACAGAGAAAAAAATAAAGAAAAAGTATACTTCGATCTGAATGAAATAATTTTCTTAAAGCACATGTACAGTCATATTACTTATCACCTCAAGGATCTTCAATGGTTCCATATGGCCGCTAGGATAAAATACAAACTTTAATCCATTCTAATCCAATAAGCATTTATTAAGCACCACTATGTGCAAGGCACTGTGGGAGACTCTAGTGATACAAAGATAAAGCAAAACAAGCCTTACTGTGAAGGAATTTATAGTCTATTGAAGGGATACAGCAAGTAAACAGATAAGTATATATAATATTTCAAGAAGGAAAATAGTCCTAACAAACAAAGGTGACAGGAAAGGCTTCCCAAAAGAGATGGCACATGAACTGAGCCTTGAGAGAAGCTAGATTTTCTAAAGGGTAGCAATAACCAAAGAGTGCATTCAATAGTTTGTGCAAAGCACAGAGATAAGAGATGAACGCTGAGTTAGGAGAAAATCAAGTGGCCTGGTTTGGTTGGACAGAGATGGACAGAGAGGGCATTAAAGGGAGTAGTGTACAACATTCCAGGAAAGGTGGCTTCAGTCAAATTCTTTTTTTTTTTAATAAGGAACCTTTCATGAATTTGCATGTCAGCCTTGCGCAGAGGCCATGATAATCTCTGTATCACTCCAATTTTTTAGTATATGTGCTGCCAAAACAAGCACTTCAGTCAAATTCTAAAAGGCTTTAGATGACAAACTAACCAATATAAATAATATAAAGTCAATCTTTTGATTGTCCTTGCATAAAAATTGGGATAAATGAAGACAAAAATGCAAGGGTTAGAGGTGGTTACCTGTTTATAATGAAATGATAGTTTATTCTAAAAAGGCATTATTTATATGAAGTCTTTACCATCACAAAGGGAAGAAATCCATTCCAGAAACAGGAAACACAGCAAACAAAGGTCTAGAAATAGAATGGAGCAAGAATATGGAACAAAAGGTCTATATAGATCAGGCTTTAGGAGGAGCCAAGATGGTGGAATAGAAAGACACACATACACTAGCTCGGAAACCACAGCCTATAAAATATCTGAGTGAGAAAGATGTCTGGACGGGCTGAGAGGGGCGCGGGGTGTCTCCATGACTCGGGTCCCCTCAGGAGGCAGGGGCAGAGGCAGCAGGCGTCCAGAGGCTCCTGGAGCAGGCAGGAGCTTGGCAGGAGCTCCATTACAAAAGGTCTCTGCATAAACCCCCTGAGGGAACTGAGCCTGGGAGGCAGCCCTGACCCGACCTGAGCACCAGAATTTAAGCTCCCATTGAATAGCAGCCAGGCCTGCCACTGAAAGCCCTGAGGCTGGGGAGCAGCATTTGAATCTCAGACCCCAAGCACTAGCTGGGTAGATCTAGGTGAGGGTGGACAGGAATCTCAGAAGTCAAGTAATTGGCTGGGAAAATGCCCAGAAAAGGGGAAAAAAAACAAGACCATAGAAGGTTACTTTCTTGGTGACCAGATGATTCCACCATTCCTCTCGGGTAAAGAAGACCAATCAATGCTTACCATCAGATAAAGACATAGGAGTCAAGGCCTCTGTATCCCAAACATCTGAAATAGATAGCCAATGGGCTCAGGACTTGGAAGAGCTCAAAAAGGATTTTGAAAATCAAGTTAGACAGGTGGAGGAAACACTGAGAAGAGAAATGAGAGAGATGCAAGAAAAGCATGAAAAACGGGTCAATACCTTAATAAAGGAGACCCAAAAAAATGCTGAAGACTCCTTGAAAAATAGGCCAACTCAATTGGCAAAAGAAGTTCAAAAAGCCAATGAGGAGAAGAATGCTT
>JAQQSK010014812.1:0-10996 GCA_028658325.1 Potorous gilbertii | reverse complement strand
CATCCCTCCCTTCTCTTGTCCCCATCTTCTCTTTTGTCCTGTAGAGCCAGATAACTTTCCATTCCCCATTACCTGTATTTCTTATTTCCTAGTAGCAAGAACAATACTCGGCAGTTGTTCCTAAAACTTTGAGTTCCAACTTCTCCTCATTCCTCCTTCCCCACCCATTCCCTTTGGGAAGGCAGGCAATTCAATACAGGCCATATCTGTGTAGTTTTGCAAGTGACTTCCATAATAGTCATGTTGTGTAAGACGAACTATATTTCCCTCCCTCTTATCCTGGCCCCCATTGTTGCTATTCTCTCTTTTGATCCTGTCCCTCCCAGAGTGTTGACTTCAAATTGCTCCCTCCTCCCATTGCCCTCCCTTCAAATCATCCTCCCCCCAACCCTGCTTATCTCCTTCTCCCCCACTTTCCTGTATTGTAAGATAGGTTTTCATACCAAAACGAGTGTGCGTTTTATTCCTTCCTTAAGTCAACTGCGATGAGAATAAACTTCATGTTTTTTTTTCTCAGCTCTCCTCTTTTTCCCTCCACTAAGAAGTCTCCTGCTTGCCTCGTCTATGAGAGATAATTAACCCCATTCCATTTCACCCTCTCTCCTCCCACTACATTTCTCGATCACCATTTACCTTGATTTTTTTAAGATATGATGCCATCCTATTCAATTCATTCTGTGCTCTCTGTCTCTGTGTGCGCATGCATGTGTGTATGTGTGTGTGCATGCATGCGTGTGCATGTGTGTGTGTGTGTGTGTGTGTGTGTGTGTGTGTGTGTGTGTAGTTCCACCAACTACTGAGAAATTGAAAAATTTCAGGAATTACAAATATTGTCTTTCCATATAGGGATGTAAACAGTTTAAATTTGGCAAGTCCCTTTTGACAGCTCTTTGTTGTTTACTTTTTCATGTTTCTTCTCATTCTTGTGTTTGAAGGTCAAATTTTCTTTTCAGCTCTGGTCTTTTCATCAAGAATGCTTGAAAGTCCTCAGTTTCATTGAAAGACCATATTTTCCCCTGAAGTATTACTCAGTTTTGCTGGGTAGGTGATTCTTGGTTTTAGACCTAGTTCCTTTGACTACTGGAATAACCTATTCCACGCCCTTTGATCCCTTAAGGTAGAAGCTGCTAGGTCTTGGGTTATCCTGATTGTATTTCCACAATACTGGAATTGTTTCTTTCTAGCTGCTTGCAATAGTTTCTCCTTGACCTGGGAACTCTGGAATTTGGCCACAATGTTCCTAGGAGTTTCTCTTTTTGGATCTCTTTCAGGCGGTGATTGGTGGATTCCTTGAATACTTATTTTGCCCTGTGGTTCTGGAATATCAGGGCAGTTTTCCTTGATAATTTCATGAAGGATGATGTCTACGCTGTTTTTTTGATCATGGCTTTCAGGTAGTCCCATAATTTTTAAATTGTCTCTCCTGGATCTATTTTCCAGGTCAGTTGTTTTTCCAATGAGATATTTCACATTCTCTTCCATTTTTTCATTCTTTTGTTTTTGTTTTGTGATTTCTTGGTTTCTCAGAAGGTCATTAGCCTCCATCTGTTCCATTCTAATTTTGAGAGAACTATTTTCTTCATATTTCATATTTCTCTTTTGCCAATTGAGTTAGCCTATTTTTCAAGGTGTTATTTTCTTCAGCATTTTTTTCGGTCTCCTTAATCAATGTATTGACTCGTTTTTCATGCTTTTCTTGCATCTCTCTCATTTCTTTTCCCAGTTTTTCCTGCACCTGTCTAACTTGATTTTCAAAATCCTTTTTGAGCTCTTCTATGGCCTGAGCCCATTGGATGTCTATTTCAGATCTTTGGGATATAGAGGCCTTGACTCTTATGTCTTCACCTGATGGTAAGCAGTTTTCTTCCTTGTCAGAGAGGAAGGTTGGAATCATTTCTTCACCAAGAAAATAACCTTTTATAGTCTTATATTTTTTCCCATTTATGGGCATTTTCCCAGCCAGTTATTTGAATTCTGAGAGTCCTCTCCAGCCCTGCCTAGATCTGCCCAGCTAGTGCTTGGGGTCTGAGATTCAAATGCTGCTCCCCAACCTCAGGGCTTTCTGCAGCAGGCCTGACTGCTATTCATGATAAGATTAAATCAGGTTCTCAGGTGGGGGCAGGGCTGCCTCCCAGGCTCAGCTCCCTCAGTGGGTTTTTGCAGAGACCTTAAGTAATGGATCTGCTGCCACTGCCTCCCAAGGGAGCCCGAGTTATGGAGACACCCTGCTCCCCTCCCAGCCCGTCCAGATGTCTCTCTCACTGACCTGTGTGTCTGTGCGTGGCGGGACCTTTTGGCCACTGGAGATTCTGTCCCTGAAACCTGTTCGGATCTGCTCACTCCTCTGAGTGCCGCATGGCTGGGACAGGGCCAGGCTCAGCTCCTGTCTGGTGCACGATGGACCTTTGAGATCGGTTTTTCAGGGCTCTCTGGAACGGAAATCTCCTTCACTGTGTTGCTGCGAGGCTTTCACCATTCCAGAATTTGTTGGGAGTTCTTTTTAGAGGAAATCCATGGGCTGTGGGTTCAGAGCTAGCATATGTGAGTCTTTCTACTCTGCCTTGGCTCCGCCCCCAAAAGGTATTTTCAATGAAATGATATGAAAGAATGTTCCCCTAAACTCTAATCCTAACCCTAACCCTAAATTTTACCTGAACCCAAACTCTAACCAAAAGTCATATCCAAGGAATTTTATTTATTTTTTCCTAATTTCATTATCATAAGAATCATATGCCTAGTGCAAGGGATTATTTAAGAATATGAAGAAATATTGTATCAACATCAAAAATTAAAATGTTTGTTTTTATTGGCTCATGAATTGTGAATTTTCTCCACAAACTCCTACTTACAAAAGTTTGTTTGAGATGGAACAGATAGTCAGATTTGAGACAACACTTCAGTAACAGAAGCCGGGTAAAAATGTGATAGTCAGTGACAAGGCAGGCAACCCCATACTACCAACACTGCAAAACTATAAATTGCTTGTGCTGAAGTTCACAACTGCATAGAGCTGCCATTTTACTCTGTGAACTTACTAAACATCCCAGGAACAAGGAAACTTGAAGACCTCGAGCAGATAAATCAACAGAGCAACCATTATCAGCAGAAGGAAATATAGCCACCATACTTGTAAACTAGTTCAAGTATCTATAAATAAAGACTGGAACAAAAAATACAACACTTGGAAAGGCAGAGGACATTGTGGATTGTAAGGAGAAGTTGGAGTCACAATAAGATATTCTTGATTGGTTCAAAAGAAAAACTGAGAGTTATAAGAGTAGGATTTATGGCACAGCAAAAATAATAATAGAGTAGAGAAAAAGTGGAGTCGGTTATGGACCAGCTCAAGAAAAGAAAAGAAAAACAAGAAATTGGGAAATGCAAATACAAAGAATTGAACAAATTTTATTTATTTATTCATCCATTTATTTGTTTATTCTTTCATTTGTTCATTTATCTATCTATTTATTTTTTTGTTTGTTTATTAAATTATTTGATTTGTTTTCAGTTTTCTGTAATCAGTTCCATGTATCTTAGATTTTCCCCTGCATTCTCTTCCTTCACCCCTCCCTCCCCACTCCCTCCCTGAGATAGCATGCAGTCTTGTATAGGTTCCACACATACATTTCTATTAAATACATTTTCACCTTAGGCTTGGTGCATAGAAAAATTTAAATAAATGGGAGAAACCATAAAAGAAAACAAAACAAAACAAATATAACACAAGAACAATCTACTTCATTCTGTGATGCAACTCTGTAGTTGTTTCCCTGGATGATGCCTCAAGAGTTCATTGCAAATTTTGTTCCTTGCCTTGCTGTGAAGGACTAATTCTGAGAAAATTTCTTGCATACTGTAGTTGTTGCTGTGTACAGAGTTCTCCTGATTCTACTGTATCAAATCATATAAGTTCTTTCAGGTCTCTCTGAAGTTTTCCTGTTCATCATTTCTTATAGCACAATAGTGTTCCGTTACATTCATATAGCACAACTTGTTCGGTCCTTCCCCAGTTGATGGGCATCCCCTTGATTTCCAGGATTTGGCCAGAGCAGAAAGAGTTGCTATAAATATTTTTGTATATGTGGGAACTTTTCACATTTTTATAATCTCTTTGGGATACAGTAATAGAAACAATATTTCTGGGTCAAAGGGTATGCATATTTTTGTAGCCCTTCGGGTATAGTTTCAATTTGCTCTCAAGAATGGTTGGATCAGTTCACAGCTCGACCAACATTGATTACTGTTCCAACCCTCCCACACTTTCTCCAACATTTATCATCTTAAACAAAATTTAGAAACAGCAAAAAACAACATTTTTAGAAAATATTTTCCTCATTCATGCAACACATATTGATCTCAAAGAAAGGATGCATAGAGACAAGTTAAGGATTATATATCTTTTAGAAGACCATAAGAAGATCATCATTCACATAGAGCAGGAAATAATAGAGGAGAACTGACTAGAATTTCTGAACACAGAAAATGAAATACCAATAAAAATACCATACATCATGAGAAGAGGGGGGAAAATAGCTGTGATAAGAGCAAGACTATGTTACAAAGTTCAGAACCATACAACAGCTTTCAGTGCTATTTTACAAGACACCTTAAATAAAAATCCTTTTTAATTTAATTTTATGGGTTCCATACATACATTTTTATTAAACTCATTTTCTAATTGGTCATGTTGCATAGAAGTATTAAAATAAATAGGAGAAACCTTGAGAAAAACCAAACCAAACAAAACATAACATAAGAGAAAATACTCAAATGTATTCTGTGATCCAATTCCATAGTTCTTTCTCTGGATGTAGAAGGTATTTTGACTCAAGAGTCCATTGAGAAAAGTTTTAGTTCCTTACAGTGCTGCAAAGGACTAAGTCCAGCAGAAAAATTCCTCACTCACTGTGGTTGTTGTAATGTACAATGTTCTCCTGGTTCTTCTCCTTTCACTCAGCATCAGTTCTTATAAGTCCTTCCAGGATTGTCTGAAGGCTTCCTATCCATCATTTCTTACAGCATGATAATATTCCATTCCATTCATATACACAACTTGTTCAGTCATTCCCCAGTTGATAGGCATCCCTTCTATTTACAGGTCTGGGTAACCAAAAAGAGAGCTGCTATAAATATTTTTGTACATGTGGGAAGCTTTCCCATTTTTATTATCTCTTGCTACAGTCCTAGAAGTAATATTGCTGGGCCAAAGCATATGCACATTTTGGTAACACTTTGGGCATAATTCCAAGTTGCCATCCAGTATGGTTGGATCAGCTCACAGCTCCACCAACAATGAATTAGTGTTACAACTCTACCACATCTTCTTCAACATTAATCACCTTCCTGTTTTGTCATCTTAGCCATTCCAGTAGATGTGATGTGGTACCTCAGAACAGTTTTGATTTGCATCTCTCTAATCAATAGTGATTTAGATCTTTTTTTCATATGATTATAGATAGCTTTAATTTCTTCATCTGAAAACTCCCTGATCATATCCCTTGACCATTTATTAATTGGGGAATGACTTGTATTCTTGTACATTTGACTCAATTTTCTAGGTTTAGAAAGGAGGACTTTATCACAGACACTAGTTGCAAAAATTCTTTCCCAGTTTTCTGTCTCCCTCCTAATCTTGGTTGCATTGGGTTTGTTTGTGCAAAAACTTTTCAATTTAATGTAATCGAAATTATCCATTTTGCACTTCATAATGTTCTCTGTCTCTTGTGTGGTCATAAATTTCTCCATAAATCTGACAAATACATTACTCCTTGCTCCCCTCATTTATACCTAGACCATGCATCCATTTGGATTTATTCTTGTGTACACTGTCAGGCATTGGTCTATACCCAGTTTCTGCCACACTGTTATCCATTTTTCCCAGCAGTTTTTATCAGACAGTGAGTTCTTGGGTTTATCAAACAGTAGATTGCTATTTTCATTGACTACTGTGTCTTGAGTACCTAACATTTTCCCCTGGTCTACTCCTCTGTTTCTTAGCCAGTACCAAGTGATTTTCATGATTGCTGCTTTATAATACAATTTGAGATCTGGTAGAGCTAGGTAGCATTTCTTTTCATTAGTTCCTTTGATATTCTGGATATTTTGTTCTTCTAAACAAATTTTGATATTATTTTTTCTAGCTCTAGGAAATAATTATGTGGTAGTTTGATTGGTATGGCACTGAATAATTTAGGTAGAATTGTCATTTTTATTGTATTAGCTCAGTCTTCCCACCAGACAATGATGTTTTCCCCATTACTTAGATCTGACTTTATTTGTGTGTTGTACATGTACAGATCTTTTTATGTAATATGGAAATTTGCAACTATTTATATATGTTATATTTCACACACACACACACACACACACACACACACACACACACATATATATATATATATATATATATATATATGTATATATGTAGGCAGATAAAAGTCAGGTCCTCTGAAAAGGTGATATATGGGGGCCATGCTGTACTTCCCTAATGGAGGGGAGCACAAAGGTAATCAATACATCAATAAAGAATTACTACTGTATGGTGTTTTGTATCAAGAGTGTTGTCTTCTGGACCTAAGGGAACTTGTAGCACCTACACACAAAGCAAGTAGTTTATATACCTGTGGGGCACTGGTTCTGCTTGACACCAACCACTGAGTCTATATAAGTCTTATCCAGCATCATATGCTAAATATAACTACAACAGCGTTCTCTTCCCCATTTCTAACTTTAGGGAGAAACTAGAGCATGTTCACAGGTTTTATATTTATGGTGTTTAGTCACTAATCAGAGGAAGGATTTGGCCTATGTGAAAAGTAGATCATATATAATCCCTCAACTTCTGTCATGTTCTCTTGATGGCACCACATTCAAAGGCTTTCAAATTGCAGCTCCTAGACTGCCCAAGGAGTATCTGCACTCTTCTTTAAACGGCTCTCCTGTTCTAGATTCAGGCTGACCTTCACCACATCTGAAATGCCATTTTGCCCCAAGACACTTGCGACACTAAGGAAGTTGTCCTCATTAATGCAATATAGGCCCTTAATCATGGTGGAAATTGGATGCACTCTCCTAAGATTCTTCATAATGCTTTCTGTCAGATCTGCCACAGACAATCCAATGGCCCAAGGAGTGTAGCCCTTCAGTTTGATTACATCATAAGCACTTTCAAACACCTGTTTATGAATGTCTTTCCAATTTTCTGCATCAGCATTAGTTCCCAAAGAAGGATGAAGGTTCTTTAGAGACACCTGGCACAATTCACTCTGCCCCACACAAGAACACTGTAGTCTCCACGTTTCCCAAGGACCAATCCATGACAACTTGAAGGATGGACACCAAGTCTCTCCCCCATTAGGCAATGGAAACAGGCAGAATTCAGATTTCAACCGCTTTCAATAACGGTTTTTAGGAAAGTCACATAGCTACCTGGACACATGTCAAAATATCCAGTAAATTGGAAACAATAAGTGGCTTGCAATTAGGGCTGTATTTGACAATGTTGGGAATGATGAATTTAAAAGATACTCACATTATGCTAGACCAAGTTAAAATGACTTTATCCCTCATAATGTGTCCCAGCTGTAGCAATGGCCAGTTTTGAGTCTGCAGTCACACTGAAATCTTTTCCAGAAGTAATCTTTGACGTTTTGAGGAAAAAGCTGCCATGTTGGAGATCCATCATTTCTTCCTTTAGTTTGGCTTCTATTGCATCAACTGGGGCAAGTTCATCAGCCATTTCCTTTGTTAAGATACTAATGGCACATGCCATGCCAACTGCACCAACCCCAGCAACAGTGATCTTTTTCTAGGGAACCTGGTCTTCCCTTAGGACAGTCAACATAAGCTGATCCTGGCATCAAATTGATGCCATTCTGGAGGGTATATGTAGCTGGTCATGCTGCAAAAGTTCCGAGTTAGATATGAGGTTGCTGATCCCAGGCTCCCTTTTAATGTAGTTTTAAATGAGATTTGTTTTCTATCTCTTTTTGTTGGGCTTTGTTAGTAATATATAGAAATGCAGATGATTTAAGTGGGTTGATTTTGTAACCTGTACCTTTGCCAAAGTTGCTTATTATGTCAAGTACCTTTTTACTTGATTCTCTAGGATTCTCTGAGTATATCATCATGTCATCTGCAAAGAGTGACAACTTAGTTTCTTCTTGGCTTATTCTAATTCCTTCAATTACTTCTTCTTTTCTTATTGCTAAAGTTAACATTTTATTACCATATTGAATAATCATGGTGACAGTGGACAACTTTCTTTCACACCTGATCTTAGTGGAAATGCATCTAGCTTGACCCTGTTACATATAAAGATTGCTAATAGTTTTAGTTAGATACTGCTTATTATTTTATCAAAGGCTCCATTTATTTCTATGCTCCCATGTTTTTAACAGGAATGGATATTGTATTTTGTTTAAAGGTTTTTTTCTGCATCTATTCATGTGGTTTCTGTTAGTTTTGTTATTGATATGATCAATAATGCTGATAGTTTTCCTAATATTGGAATGGCCTTACAATCCTGCTATAAATCTTACCTGATCATAATCATATTATCATCATGATAAGTTTCAGTATTCATTTGGCTAATATCTTATTTAAAAATTTTGCATCTATATGCATAAGAGAAATTCATCTATAATTTTCTTTCTCTGATTTAGCTCTTCCTGGTTTAGGCAAGAGAACAACATTTGTGTCAAAAAAGAAATTTGGAGGATTCCTCCACCATTTCTCCCAAATAACACACACACACACACACACATATATATATATATATATATATATATATATACATACATATATATATATACATACATACATATATATATATACATACACACATATATATATATATATATATATATGTGTGTATGTATATATATATATATATGTATATATATATATATATATATATATTGATAGGTTGCTGCATTATTGTCATTCTCTTGCATGAAGTTGTTTAGGGTTTAGGTAAGATTGCAGTCCCCCACTGGTAAAGTTTTGCTGTCTATTTCTTCCCATAACTCCCTTAACTTCTCCAAGAGTTTGGATGCTATACCACTTGGTGCATCTATGTTTAGTAACAATATTGCTTCAATGTTTATGGTGCCTTTTAGAAGGATATAGTTTTCTTCCTATATCAGCTTTTGCTTCGTCTGAGATTAGGATTGCTACCCTTGCTTCTGTGTACATCAGTTGAAGCATAATATCTTCTGCTCCAAGATCTTTTACCTTTACTCTATACATATCAGCCTGTTTCTAATGTCTTTGTTGTAAACAGCATATTGTTGAATTATGTTTATTAGTCTATTCTGCTATCTGCCTCTGTTTTATGGGAGAGTTCATCCCAATCACATTTACTGTTGTAAATGTTATATTATGATTCTTGTGTCTTTCCCTCCATCCTCTTTCCCCCTTGTTTACACTTTTAGTTCTCCCTTCTTCCATCCCCTTCACAATAGAGTTTTAATTTTTGACCTCCAACTCCATCAGTCTTCCTACCCCTCTGTTAGCCCCAATCATTTTTATTCCCCTTTCCCTTACTATTTCTTCTTTCCCTTTTTGCCTCCCCTCTGTTTTTTTCCCCTTTCCCCTCCTACTTCCTATGGAACTAATTAGATCCCTCCTTGAACCAAGTCAAATGAGAGTAAATTTCAAACAGTCCTCATCCTTCTCCCCACTTTCTCTCTACTGTAATATGTTTTATGCCTCTTTCCATGATGTAGTTTAGCTTTCTCTGCTTCCTCCTTTTCACATTTCCCATTACAATCCCTTTGCACCTTTAAGTTCCATTTTTATCATCACATCATTTAATTTATACTCACTTCCTCTATCTAGTATATCCCTTTTAAATATCATAGTTAATATACAATGATCAAGACTAACAAGTATCATCTTCCCTTATAGGGTTGTAGCAGTTTGCCCATATTGAATAACAAGGTTTTGTTTTTTTTCCCTTGTTGACCTTTTTATGCCTCTCTTGAGACTTGTATTTGAAGATCATTTTTCTATTCACTTCTACCCTTTTCATCAGGAAGGCCTAAAAATCTCTTATTTCATTGAATGTCCACCTCCTTGCATGAAATATTGTGCTCATTTTTGCTGGGCAATTGATGCATAGTTGTAGTCCAACCTTCCTTGCCTTATGGACTATCATATTCCAATCCCTCCTCTCCTTTAAAATAGAAGCTGCAAGATTCTGTGTGATCCTGATTCTGGTTCCTGAATATTTGTATTGTTTCTTTGTGACTGCTTGCAGTATTTTCTCCTTCACTTGGTAGATCAGGAATTTGGCAACAATATTCCTTGATGTTTTCGATTTGGAATCTCTTTCAGGAGGTGACGAGTGGATTCTTTCGCTGACTATTTTCCTCTCTGGATCTAGGACCTCGGGTCAATTTTTCTTGATGATGTCTTGGCAAATGTGGTCCAGTCTCTTTCTTTCATTATGGCTTTGTGGCAGACCAATAATTCTTAGATTTTCTGTCCTATTTTTCAGGTCAACAGTTTTTCAAATGAGGTATTTTATATTTTCTTCTAATTTTTTTCCATTCTCTAGATTCTATTTGACCGATTCTTGATGTCTCATAGAGCCATTAGATTCTACTTTCCCAATTCTAATATTTTATAAAATGTTTCTTCAGTTGACTTTTGCATCTCATTTCCCATTTTCCCAATTGTTCTTTTTTTAAAATTTGGTTTGGTTCTTATAATGTTTTGTAATATTTTTATAATACTTTATAATATTTTTAAAACAGTTGCTGACTACAAATTAAAAATGGTGAATCCCCACTTGGTAATGTGTTATATAGATAGATATGGAAGTCGTGAATATTTCCCTAACTTAGGTTCCTATAAGTTTATAAATCCAAGAAGCTGAATTTGTATTTAGTAGGGAATTAGATTTAATTTCTTTTTTTATATATATTTATTTATTTAACTTTTTACATTCATTTTCACAAAATTTGGGGTTCCAAAATTTTCTCCACATTTG
>JAQQSK010014811.1:0-10997 GCA_028658325.1 Potorous gilbertii | reverse complement strand
CATTGATTAATGATAAGGACATGATCCTAGAGAGATGGACTGAACACTTCCATAGTGTTTTAAACAGACCATCATCAATCAATACTGAGGCCATTGAGCATTTACCTCAGGTTGAAGTCAATCCCTCCTTAGCTGAACTTCCAACTGAAGAAGAGGTTTTGAGGGCCATTAGGCTCCTTTCATGTGGCAAAGCACCTAGTGCTGATCCTATCCCAGCTGAGATTTACAAGGTAGGGGGACCATTGCTCACACAAAAGCTGACTGAAATTTTCCAAGTTATATGACAAGAGGAGGTTATCCCCCAAGAGTTCAAGGATGCCTCCATTGTCCATATCCATAAAGGTAAAGGGAATAGATTGTCCTGAGACAATCACAGGGGGATCTCTGTCTTAGTCACTGTTGGCAAAATTCTTGCTAGTGCCCTGCTTAATAGGCTGACCCTTCACCTGGAAGATGGTCATCTACCTGAGAGCCAGTGTGGCTTCAGAAAGGGCCAAGGAGCAGTCGATATGGTGTTTGCTGCCTGACAACTCCAGGAGAAATACCAAGAGCAGAACAGAGGTCTGTAAACAACTTTTGTAGATCTGACCAAGGCCTTTGACACTATTAGTTGTTAGGCATTTACCTTCAGTTTTCTACATCCAATCAATGGAATCTAAACTGACAAGGGAGGGGTGAGAGAACACTGTTATATAGATCTACCAAGTCAGTTATCATAGACAGTAGCTACAAGCTAGAAAGGAAAAATACCCCGGAAATAAAAGACATAAACCAGGAATTAAAACCCCTGAACCTGGATGTTTAGATAAATGTACAAAGTGTGTAACCAGGATGATACCCTAATGCAGAGAAGAGAATTTGAGCTGTCCAGTCTCACTGAGACTCAGTGGATCAGGAGAGGGATATTCTGTTGCTAAAATATGACCCTTTTCAAAAAGCATAAAGTGGAGACAAGAGACGTATATGTTAAGCATGATATGTTCACGTAAGGAAATCTAGGAACTAATGAGGAGCAGGAAATACATGAGAACCATGCATATGAAGACCAGTGGGAGACAGAAAGACAGAAACAGAAGCAATATGGTCATTGTGCAGACATTTTAGTTGTGATCCCGTCTGGGGTGTTTCTTGGCAAAGTGGTTGGCCATTTCTTTTTTCAGTTCCTTTTACAGATGAAAATGTGGCAAACAAGGTGGAGTGACTGGCTCAGGGTCACCCAGCTAGTAAGGGAGGACAGATCTGAATGCAGGAATCTTCCTGATTTCAGACCCAGCACTGTATCCACTGCATGAGCTAGTTGCCCAATATGGTCATTGGAGCATTCTGAAGTTAACATTGACAGAAGTCAAGACAAGTCAACAGGGGCTTATAAGGTTCCCACTCTATGCCAGGCACAGTCCTAAGCGCTTAAAATAGAAAGAAAGCTTTTAAAAAATAGTCTCTGTTCTCAAGTCGTTCCCAGACTAAGAGGGAAGCTTATAAACACTCATGCACAAACACGCAAATGCACAAGACACAGACAGCCTGAACTGGAGATAATCAGCAGAGGGAAGGGTCAATACTATGGGGCTTCTTGAAGAAAATGGGCCTTTCACAACCTTGAAGGAAACCGGGAGGGGATAAGGCTTAGGGTTGGAGTTCTAGACCTGGAGGCCAGCCAGGGAAGACTATGGAGTAGGGAGCTGGTCAGCATCTGCATTGCGGATCTCATGGCAGTGAGTTGGATGTGAAAAGCCTGCAAAGGTAAGGAGATAGTGAGGTTATGAAGATCACTTTACAGCAGAAAATTGGATCTTTGATGAGACAGAAGTCCAAGCATTCCTAAAGAAAAAGACCAGAGCTACAGAGAAACTCTGAAGTTCAAACACAGGAATAACAAAAAAAAAACAATGATAATTGACTAAACAAAGATCAACTGCTTACATTCTAATCCAAGGAATTGACACGTTTCCTCTGGAGTCCTGATATCATCAGGGTCATAGAGAGAGTCTCGACTGACAAGACCTGGGAGTGTTTCTGTTATGACTTGATGAGCTTAAGAGAAGAATGGGAAGATAGGGGAAAGGGAAAACACTGTACCTTAGCATAATACTCACAACCCTCCTCAAAACCCTAAACTAAAGAGGAATCGAAGGAGTTATGTTTTAGATCTATGGTTTGTTGGAAAATTCATAACTAAACAAGAGGTAGAAATGATAGAACATCCCATTTTGATGCTAGGAATAGGGACACAACCTGTGATTTCATTAGTCTGGGGAACTATCTGGCCAGGAAGCTGCCTTTGCCAGGCCAGGCTAGCACCTGCTCAACTTCCAGTCTCAGAGAGTTTCCCAGGGGTCCTGAGAAGTTCAATGACTTCCTCAGGGTCACACAGCAGGCTGTGTCAGAGGCAAGACTTGAATCTTGGTCTTCCTGGCTCCAAGGCTAGCTCTATCCACTACACCAAACTACCTCTCATGTTTGACAGACAGGTAAAAACTTTTTCAAGAATTAAAGTCAGTGTGACTAGAATAAGAAGAGAAACTTGATTGGGGAAAGGTTGGCTGGTAATGGGAGAGATTCCTACATGTGTTATGATACCATGATCTTGTGTGCCTGGATTTTCTATGACCTTTGGAAGTTTCTTTGAGAAAGAGAGTCAATTCACTGAGGTATCCCTCTTGGGAAAGAACTTTCGCAGGAGCTGCCCCTGTAAGATTTCTCATTGGCTCCCACAGCCTGAACTCAACTGGACTATCTTCCAATGGGTCATTCTGGAGAAGATTTCCTCTCCCTATGGATGTGCATGATAATGCTCCTTGCTTTTCCATTCATTTCTGGTTCTTCAATCTTGTGTCCCAGGCTGAAAGGAACAGACAATGAAGAGTATTTGCTTTCAAGCCATAAGGGACCTCAGAGGACTAGTTCAACCCACCAAAATCTTAATGTCACTTCCACACAGTGAGCTGGCCACCAAAAGTGCTAAGGCACTCTTGGGGACGCTGAGACTCTGGGCTATAGTGTTGTTGTCCTCTAGACTGGTCAGCCCACATCTGGACCACTGTCTTCAGTTCTCACTACCACATGTTAGAAAGAACACGTTGAGAAGTTGGAGAATCTCTAAGGCAGTAGAGGACCTCTGCTTTAGATCCTAAAAAGATTAGCTAAAGGGAGTGGGGCCATTCAGATTGGAGAATAGAAGATCATAAATCATAAATTCAGAGAGGGACGGGAACTTGAGTCTAACCCCCTCATTGTTCAGATGAGGAAATTGAGGCCCACAGAGATGAAGTAACTTACCCAGGGTCACACAACTGATAAATGTCTGAGGCTATCTTTGAACCTAGGTCTTCCTGACTCCAAGTCCAGTGCTCTATCTCTGATCTCTTCTTGCTAGATGTTAGAGGTCTGATTTATTCTGCTTAACCCAGAACTTGGACTGATGGGTGGAAATTGCAAAGAGATCAATTTAGACCTGATGTAAGGAAAAATTTCCTAATAATTAGAGCTATCTAAAAGTGGAACACCTCTTCTGCAAAGTGGAGGATTTTCTGTAAAGAGATTACTGTTACATTAACCTACTTCAAGTCCTTGGTGTGTTTTTGGGAGATTAGCACCTAGACATTTTATGTATTTTGAAGTTATTTTGATTTAAATTTCTCCTCTAGGATTAGTAGGGATATGTACAAACATTCTTTGTTGGTATATCTATTTCCTATTTTATTGAAACTAGGCTTCTTTTGTTGATTCTCTGGGGTTTTCTATGTAAACAATGTAAACAATCATGTCATTGGCTAATGGGGATGATTTCTCCTCATCTTTGCCTAGGCTTATACATTTAATTTCTATTTCTTGTCATTTTCCTATAGTTGGCCTTTCTAGAACTCCACTATAAAGCAGACATCTTTGCTTTACCCCATGACATCCTTAAGAAAGCTTCCAGAGTCAAATAAGGAAGAAATGACCAGTTGTGTCTCCAGAAGACTGAGAGGTGATAGACTTCAGGTATAAAATGGGACCTAAGGTTTTCAGGAACAACCAGTGTAGGAATTTGTTTGGCTTGACTATACTTATTTGATGTAAGAGAGGGCTGGGCTGGGGTGGGATTAAGGGAATAGGATAGTTATACCAAAAAATAAGAAAATAAAGAAAGGAACATCAATCATATTTTTTAAAATACACGGAGGAAAGTGGAAGGATGTTTGGAAGGAAACACAGAGAAACAAGGCAGTGCTGGCACTACTATGTCCAATTTTAGATGGATGGATGGATGGATGGATAGTTAGATAGACAGATAGATAGATAGATAGATAGATAGATAGATAGATAGATAGATAGATAAACCAAGATTTAATTCATTTCAGTGGTAGTACCATGTGATGAAACTCCATTCACCAATGCATAACCTATTGTGTTTTGAGAGCTTCCTAGCACTTGGAGAGGCTAAGTGATTTTTCCAGAATGACAGCCACAGCCACCATGCATCAGAACCAATGATTTAAGCCCAGGTCTACCTGGCTTTATGTTGTCTCTCAGCATGTTGCGCTTGCGTTGTGTTGTGTTCTATGAAGTTCTACTCTGTTAGTGGCTGTAATACTATAAAAATTAGACTTGATCATGGAAATATGAACAAAGGACCAAGAGATAAATGGAGACTAAATAACACAATTCTTAAAAATGAGTGAGTCACTCAAACTGTAGAAAAATTTTTTCTAACAATAATGAGGAAAAAATAAAGAAAAAAATTAAAAAATTGTGGGATATAGCTAAAGCAATCCTTCAGGGAAAATTTATACTAATAACAAAAAAATCAGACCAGTGAAATGACCATGCAAGTGAAAAAACAATAAAGAAATACAAATGCAGAAGCCTTGGAAATCAAAGACACACTCATAATTAAAATGACAATTGAGATGGTAAATATCAATTCAGTTATTTTGTTTGCCTGTGACTCTCCATGACCCATTTGGGGTTTTCTTGGCACAGATACTGGAGTGGTTTGCCATTTACTTCTCCGGCTTGTTTTACAGATGAGGAAAATGAGGTTAAACAGGATTAAATAACTTGCCCAGGTACACCCAACCAGTAAGAAGTGTCTGAAGCTGGATTTGAACTCAGGGAGATGAATCTTCCTGATTCCAAACCCAGTGCTCTATTTACTGTACCACCTTTTTCCAAAAATAAGATGCAAAAGCTAACAAACCATTAACTATTTGATATTTTTCTTAAGAGAGAAGAAGGAGAAATGGCTAAAACAAAAAAAAATTTGAAGCAGAAAACACATGTAGAGAAATTTATTGTTACCAATTGTATGTCTTCTGAAAAATGGAGGCATCATGGTGGCCTTTCTCCATTTAAGTCCCCAACTACGTTGGTCATGGGTCATGGGGATTGGGGGGGTGGATTCGATGGCTCCTTCAGAGCCTAACACTGTCATTCTGTGAACCCATTTCCATCTTAGACCAACTCCCATGGTCTGAGCCCTTCATTTTCAATATGGCCAACGTGAAATTCAAAGAGGAAGTGTTTTGTTCCTTGGATCCTTTGGGTATGAGGCAGGCTGGTGAAGCCTAGGGACTCCTTTTTAGAATACTGTTTTTTAAGTAATTGAAGGAAATGCCAAATTTCCATTAGAGGTCAGTGAAAATAAAGGTATAATTATTCCCACTTAAGTCACAGAGCCCTTAAATTGATCTGCTGTCCCAGGTTAAGCATCCCTGACCTAGAGAGTGAATAGAAAGACAAGGTGGTGAGTACAGCCCCAGAGTTGGGAGTTCTGGGTTTGAATCCTGCCTCAGAAACTTAATAGCTTAGCTGTGGGACCCTGGTCAGGGTACCCTGGAGTCCTCATCTGTCAAGGAGAGCTTGAACCCAATGAGCTCCAAGGGCTCCAGTTTGAGATCCAGCATCCTAAGAAAGAGGGAGAGTCTGCAGAAATGAAGCAGCACTGGATGTGCTGAAGGCAGGAGGAAATTTGGGACAGACTTCAGAGAAGGGAGGAAGAGAGGAGGGAAGTATCTGTAGAGCCTGGAGCATCCTGGAGTCACTGTTGCCAAGTCATGGGGGCACAGAATCTCAGGAACTGAGAGCAATCTCTAGAACGTTCCATAAGACACATCCTGTAGTTTAAGGATCTTTGGTGCTAAGGAATTTATAACCTCCTTGGGCCTCAGTTTCCTCCTAAGTAAAATGAGCTTGCTTTACTAGAAAAAGTGGCAGACTGGAACTCAAGAGAAACTTAGACTTTGACTCCAAAAGAGGTATAAGGAGAGAAGCCCTGGCGTTCAGATGAGAGCCCCAGTCCGGGACATAAAAGGCGCTGTTTCTAGCCATATTTCTGCCATTCTGTGCGGACTTAGAAAACGTCGCTGACCTCTTTGCCTCAGTCTCCTCTTCTGTGAGGTAAAGAGCTTCCTGTGGCTCATCCCTAATATCCTACAGTTCCCCTACTTGGCACCCAGTAATCCCAAGGCCTTTTCTCTTTATCCATTCCTGGCAATAACACCCCGACCTATGCAATTCTCTTTATCTAACCAGGGGAAGGACAGGAAAGTGTGAACACATCCTATTTCTGAGGCCTCCCAAAGAAGAGGAATCTCATTTCTGAACCACTTCAGCCAAGGCTGTCATGGGCTCCACATTCTAGGACTATCCTTCAGGGAGAAGTATCTGTGGATCAGAGCCTGAGCCCAGGGGAGGTGGCCTTACCCAGGGACACCAGGTTCCTATAATTCTCCAGCATCACTTCCCAGCAGAGCTCCCTCTGAGCAGGGCTCAGGCATGCCCATTCCTCCTGGGTAAAGTCCACAGCTACATCACTGAAGTTCACTGCCTCCTGTCACATAAAACATATTCAGGCTGAACCAATGGCCTCCCCTGGCACAGGTCTTTAGGAAGAGTAAGACAGGGGGCAAGTCAGATGAACAGGATCTGCAGGGGTTCTGGGGGTGGAGAAAGTATGACCATGGGCATATTGCGGGGGGGGTGGGTCCCAAGTACTGGGTAATGAGGAGACTCTAAGCTCAAGGCCCAGAATTGCTATTAATTCTTACATCATATTGGGGAAGTCATTTCTCTGCAGCAGGCTTTGGTGTCCAGAGTAAGATCAGAGGGTCTCTGGGAATTTTTCCTCAATGCTGGAGACAAGGAAGGTAGCCTCAGAGTCAGGTGCTCAGGCATGGATCAAGCTTTGAATGCCAGTCCAAATAACCTACCTAGTTCAGGAAGGAAACTTGTTCACTGTCTGAGAAGACCCTGACTTACCTCACCTTGGGCCAACAGGCCCTTTGTGACCAGTCCGTTCTTCTTCTTCTTGAGGAAGGGAAAGGTTCAGAGACAATACATCTGAAGGACAAGAGAGAAAATACAAGAAGGGAGGCCTGGAGAGGTCTCCATCCCTGTTAGATGTCTCTTCCTCAACATAGGGAGACATATACAGAGAACAGAGGGAGCCCTTGGGTCACCCATGAGCAGAGAGCTCTGGAAAGAGGGAGTATCTGCAGAAGATCCACTCTCCAACATTATGAGGGACTTCTTAGCTGTTCAATTAAATTCTTTTAGCTGAAGTAGCATTCTTTTTTCTTGAACTCTGCAGTTGTTAAGAGAGAGAGAGAGAGAGAGAGAGAGAGAGAGAGAGAGAGAGAGAGAGAGAGAGAGAGAGAAAGGGACAGGAAGACAGAGAGAGAGATAATCATATAGATGGATGGATAGACAGATGAATATACAGAAAGATGGATATAGATAGATAGCCATATAGATGGATGGATAGATGGACAGACAGTCATATAGACAGATAAATAAATGGGTAGATAGATGGTTAGATAGATAAGATCAATCGATCAATAGATAAACAATATAATGCCATATAGACAGTTGAATAAACGGGTAGGTAGATAGATAAGAACATTAGATAGATGATAGATAGATAGATAGACAATAGATAGCCATAGAGATGATTGCATAGATAGTAGATAAATAAAGAGCTTCCGTTATCCCAGGGAGGACAACACAGAACTGCACAGTGGAAGGCAGGGGGGTGGCTGCCTGTCCTCCAGGTCCTCCCTCTTCTCTAGCTTTCCACAATTCTCCAGTCTCACAGCTTGCTCCCTCTTCATATCCTTTGAGCAGTTAACTCTCATGTCCTGACTCCTGTGTATGAGGGCCCCCCAGGTTCTAGTGGTCTCGGCTTCCACAGTTTCCACAGAGTTCCCAAAGCCTGGTAGCAGTTTTCAGCTTTAATATTTTCACAAATATAAAAGCTACAGACTTACAAAGAACATTTGAAAGGCTAATCATTTCATTTTTTAAAATTTTCATAGGTTTCTGATTACAATTTCAAAAACCTCCCACCTCATGTTCTACATCACCCTAGTAAATGTTTGAGCTTTGTAAGAATGTCCATCAGCTGCAGTTCAGTGATTAAAAGGCTTAGGTTTATACTCCTGGCCTTAAGATCCTCCAGAGAATCAAGTTCCAATGCTTACATGACTGTTTTGGTGTGACTCCATAAGAAAAACCTACTGGTGGTATCAGGTGACTGAGGTGGCCAAGCAAGAGGAGCCCCAGTCTGAGAAAATGTCACCCAGAAACTTACACATGATGCAGAATAAGAAAGTGCCCTACCATGTTCACATGAAATTTAAAATTCACAAAACTACATAAAGTAAAAACAAGTCTAGAAGTGCCCCCACCCCCATTAGAATTCCAGACAGACACAAACACACAAGGACAAGCCTCCAGCTACACACTGTGTTTGTGATCCAAGAGATGCCCCCTCAGGCTTAGACCCAGGAGGAGATGGGGAGGGGGAAGAAGACACTGGGAAGGGACAGGGTGGGCAAAGCTTGGGAGTCAGTTACAGCAGAGCTGTGTGGCCCTAGATAAGTCATTTCTCCTCTCTGCTGCCTTGTTTCCTCATTTATAAAATTAAGGGCTGCACTAGATGCAAAAGCCTTTTCCATACCTCCATTCCACAGTCCCCTAGAAAATACCTGGTTATAGTATCTATGAAGAGCCTTGACCTCCTAATCCTCTTGCTGAGGAGGCTGGAGGGAGAGCTCCTGACCCTTAAGTACTGCAGGCAAATAGTGCTAATCTGGCAGCTGCTCCCAGAAGCCCCCATGCACCTTCAGACACTCACCTGGACAGGGTGCTCCTGGGACCTTCCTCTCCATTCTCCTTGGCTCTCCTCTCTCCATCGGGGAGATGCTCTCTGGTGCCATCCTGGCAGTCCTGCTCATGGGGAAAGTGATGAGGAAATCCTGCTGCCGTGGGCTTCAGGGGAGGTGGGATGTCCCAAGGATGTGAGAAGGCTGCCCTGCTCCTGGAAGCTCCTGCCCTCCACCTCCTCACCCCTGAACCCCAGGCCTTCTTCAGTGCAGGCCAGGCCTTCTCTTCTCCCATCTCCCACTGGTCAGGATTCTCCTGGCTCCTGTCAACCATTACTAAATTGGTTCATAGAAAGACAAACAAAATTAATCTGAATATGAGTGTTGATTTCTCTCAAAACTTGGGAAATGAGCATCTAGAGATCTGCATGGGGAGCAATTCCCTCTCAGCCTCCCTCCCTCCCTCCCTGACTGGCTCAGCCAGAATTAAGGTCTCCACATATATGAACCATGATATGAGAAAGGAATTTCTGAAGTGAGTAGGTTGTAAATACAGTAGGATAGGAGTGTCAAAGTGTTCATTGATATTATAGATCCAGGATGTCCGGGTTTCTCCTACATAGCCTATGTCCATAAAATACCAAGATAAGAAAAGTTCCACTAGTCAAGACAGAGTCTGGTTCCAGGCACCCTGTTTTTCATGGTCACGAACACAGGAATGCTCTGTTCAGCTTCAGCTGCTGATACAGGAAAGGGCATTTTGAGTTCACTGGGACAGCAAGGCCTGTCTGTCATGCCAGAGCCTGCAAAGCCGTATGGTAGAGTAAGCTCAGTGGGTCATAATGGCCAGGGCCAGTTTTAGGCCTTTCTCAGATGTTGGGGGTTCAAAATGGTTTGAGGAGTGGTCTACATTCCCTATGGGCATTCCAGACCTTTCCTCTCCTATCATTACTCAGCACCTTCCAGGTTTGCTCTGTCCAGACTGATTGCCCAATCCCTGGGGTCTCACCATTGGCCCTCAGCTGAAGTCTCCCCATTTCGATGGGAATTCCCAGAGCACAGGAATGTTCTGCAATGGTTGTCTAGCTATTACTACCCAGGGCCACTTCCTCGTGCTTAGTACCTGCTGTTTCATTTATTCATTCATTCATTCATATCCAGATAACAAATATCCATCAGCCCACAGACATCATTCTCCCCGCTTCAAGGAATTCAGATCCTGGCTTATAGAGGACATGTTGATGTTCCCTTATACACCATAAATTGGGAGGTGCTCAAACGCTGTGACCCTGTGACCCTGGCCTATCCCTGCACTGCTCCTCAGTGTGGGGAATCACATCCTTGATTTCCCCTCCCCCACGTGTACTCTAATTCCACAATAAAGGACTCAAAAATGCCTTTGTCCAGTCCTAACCGACAAGACCCTTCAACTTTCCCTAGACTAGACTAGACCACACTCACTTTTCACCTCTCCACATCAAAGAAGGCTTCATGAGCAAAGCAGAATCTCAGCACAGAGAAAAGGTGGGCTGCCCGGATCCAGAGCCACCTTCTCCTAAGTGTTCTAAGAGGACTGAGGAGCCACCGCCCAACACCCCAACACCCAGGCCCCTGACTCCAACCTTGGGATGTCACCAAGGATGACCACCAGGACCTCGAGTCAGATTCCCACTCCTTGCCTCTCAACTCTGGGCTCTTCTCTTCTCCCAAAGCCCCCACTCCCTGGCTCCTGCCTTGCCAAGTCCCAGGTCTGGCTTCCATCCCCCAGCAGCCCCCTCTGCCTACTCATCTCCTAACTCCTTGACCTCACCCCCACTGTCTCTCTCTCTCTCCTCTGGCAGACTGCCCCTCATCATCATTCCCCCTCTCCTCTGCTCATCCATTCCCTGTCTCTTTATTGCTTCTTTCCCT
>JAQQSK010014810.1:0-10997 GCA_028658325.1 Potorous gilbertii | reverse complement strand
TATAGTATACTATATAGTATATTATATAGTATACTATACTATATAAAAGTATAATAGTAATATAATAACATTCATAAAATGTTTTAAGGTTTACAAAATGGTTTACAAATGTTAACTCATTTAATCTTGACAACAACTTGGCAAAGTAAGTGCTTTTACGTCTTCATTTTATAGATGAAGAAAATGAGATGAAAGAGGGTAAGAGATTTGCCCAGTGTCATAAAACGAGTAATGTTTGAGGCAGGATTGGCACTCGAAGTGTGGCATTTCTATGCATTTGTCATTTAGCTAATTGTACAGTGCATGGGGAAAAAAAAGACAGACTTCCCAGGAGTAAAGATGATTTTAAAAAGTACAATCTGATATTTAAGTTACATAGTAGAACTAATGGGCTATTATTTTCTCATGTTTAAGTTTGGCATGAAATAAATACGTGAAAGTTGGACTTTTGGTTGCCTTGGCAAAACCATCTAACATCAAAAGGAATGGTTATGCCACAGGAAGTCACTCTGTTGCAGCAGATGCCTGTCACCGCATGATGCAGGCTTTCTCCCAAGTCCATTTGCAGCCCCTACAACACAAATGAGCGCTCCTCCTCCTCCCACCCCATACATAAGCGCAAACTTGAGTTCGCCCTCTTGAAGAAGGTACATTAAACTGGGGTCCGGGAGCTTAGGTTTGTTTCCCATTGAGTGTTCATTTCACCATCAGGGAGAAGACGCAGCTGAGCAACACCTTTCTACTAGCAAGAGGATCATCGAACTTTAAAGTTAAACAAAGGGTATAACTGGACTTGCTCCATACCCATGGAATTTATTAATGTTCTCTCAGTGAAATAATCCCACGGAATTGAACATTAAATTGTGCAATTTGTAAACAGAATGAATATTGAAACCGTCTCACCAAGAACATTTTAATCTAGAAATCATTATCGAATTAGAAGTTCAGTCTTCACACGGACTTTACGAAACCTGAGTGGCCAATTTTATTGACTACGCATAGACTTCCCAACACAGCAAGTTGGAAATGAACGTTTTAGAAGGAATAAAGTCAACTGAATGTAATGAAAGGAGCCGTTATGTTCTTGGACTTCTAGAGAGTTTGGGATTAGATTGCTTCTTGAATCAAACGATATTTTTGTTTTTTGATGAGATTATGAGAATTTACATGACCAGATGAGTGCTCCACCCTTGTGTACCCCAGTCAGTCATCTTGGGGAGACTATGCATATTCCAATCATGTGTAGGCAGCTGGGTGTACAGTAGACAGAACGCAGATGGGTGTGGAGTCAAGAGGACCTGAATTCAAATTCATCCTCAGACACAGACCAGCTGTGTGACCCTGGGCAAGTCATTTAAATGCCATATCAATTTCCTCATCTGTAAAGTGGGGATGATTATAGCATCGTATAAATTCATCATGAGGATAAAATTAAATAATATCTGTACAGGCCTTAGCACAGTGTCTGGTACCTGGCAGGTGTTTTTATAAATGATTATCTCCTTCACTTATTTATTGTATAAGAGATGGAGTGCTGACCTTGGAGTCAGGAAGGAAGACCTGAGGTCAAATCCATCTCTGATAGTTTTAAGCTGTGTAACACCATAGCCAAGGATCTTAACCTCCCTAAATCCCAGCTTCCTGATCTCTAAGATGGAGACAGTAATACCTCCAACACTTAATTCACAGGGTTGTTGTGTGACTCAGATAGAATAATATATATTAAAAGTCTTTTTGAGAGCTTTAAAATGCTAAGTAAATGTTAGCTAATAGTATACTGTCATTGCTCAGACTGCTCTATGGTAATTATCTCCAGAGCCAGATACATAAGAATGATAGTTTTGTTTCATTAATAGTCACACCTTAGTTTTGACTAGTAGAACTTCCTTGGCTTGATCACATATTTTATTCGGCAGACTTACTCTAAAAAACCAGTTATTTCCAAACTCAAAGCCGCTCTCCTATGATTAACTATTATTGAAATTTTTGCAAAATAGTGTGCAGTAGATCTTAAAGTCAATTTCTGATAGAAATGTCCCCTGGCCCCTGCCCACTACATATGCATGTATAGAATTTAAATTTGCAAAGGACTTAAGAGGCCCTTTAGTCTGACACCGTCCTCTTTCAGATGAAGACACTGAGGGAAGCCAAAGTTAAGTGATTTGTTCTAGATCACGCAGTTTATAAATGCCAGAGGCAGGACTCAAACTTTAGTCTGTCTTGACTTCCCATTCTCTTTTCACTGTACCACATGCAGGTGTAATAGTTTTTAGTTAGATTCAGCAACTAGGTAAAGGGTGAAAAAGATAGAATAAGAGCTGGTGCTTGCCTCCAAGAAATTTAATATCTAGCATACATGTCTCACACATAGACATAAAATATGTACATACAAATTAACTTGTATAAATGCTGGTTGACTTGACATATATATCTATATATAATTTAGAAGTATAGTTCCACATATTTCTATGTAATATAGCAAATATAAAGTTTTGACTGTACTTGAGAGATGTGTTAAAATAAATACAATAAACATTCTTTATTAATTTGTCAGCTATGTGGATACCAGTGTTGGGTAATCTGTTATTAGTAATATGTGCTTGAATGGAGAACAGCTGGATCTCTTTAGCTCTAGAAACTCTACCTGCACCTGGGTTAGAGTTGGGACAGTATTTAGGTAAGATCAGTGATGCATTCAGGGCTAGTGTATGAATGTCAAATGGGCCATTCTTGGTAAGATTTACTGTGTACGACTATAGGAATGAATAGCCCCTTGAAGTGCCCATGAGCTTTCAGTAGCCTTGTGTGTCCTGGTATTCCCTTCTGTGGTCCATGTATCATTGCCCTTTGGAGAGTCCAATTAGTCAGGTGTCATTCCTGTGTTCTTTTAGACAGCTGAAGTCAAATCCTGGGCCGCTATGGATCCAGATGCAACCATGAGGGAAGCTGAAAGACTGAAAAGAATCCTAAAGATTTGCACTGTGGTCACTGCCTAATCTTCTGTGAGCTAGCTGGGCACTTGAATTAAGCTCTCTCTATATAAATCTTCTTTGTAAAAAAGGAGTTTGATTAAATGATCTTTTGATGTGCCTTCCAACTCTAAATCCTATGATCTCTGAACCTACAGAAAGGGTGCTAGGCATTGGTATGTGCAAATATTAAGACAGTCTTTCCTATAGTTGCAAACTTCTTCTCCTTTCTTGTTTACTCTGGAGGGAATAGTAGGGGAAACAGTTTCAGAAGTGTTAGGCAATGTTCTCCTGTATGATAGCTTAGCAGTAGTGGACTTCGCTGAATCCTCATGACGATCCCTCACTGCTGGCCAGTAGGATATGCATCCTTTCCAACATAGCCATTTTTCAGGGATATAAAGAAACAGTACTAACTTTTCTTGAGACTATGAATTAGTTTTTAAACCCCAGCCCATTCCTTTGCCAACGATCAGGTGTGAGTGGCCTTTATCAATGGGAAACTGGAAGTAAGATGGTGGGTTGGATTATGTTTGAGTAGTCAGTACCACTAATAGAGAATGGAAGTTTCTTTTTGGAGAACTATTGGCTTTTGCTTAGGGGATATATGTAGAGTAAGAAGAGGTACTAAAATGTTTATATGTTGTTTTTCTAGATCTGTGTTTATTTGTATAGGGAGTGCCCAGTGAAGAACTTCCTCTACCCAGGTGAGGGTACTTTCCTAGAAATTTATATACTTGGTATATAACAAGCACTTATTAAATGCTTTATCTTATCTATCTTATAGTATTGGATAATTGCCCCAGGGCACTCAGAGGTTAAATGACCTGTTTGCTCAGGGTCACACAGTCAGTATGTGTCTGAGAGACTCAAACCTAGGTTATCCTGAATCTAAGGAAGGCCAGTTTTCTATCCACTGGATAATCTATTCATGGAAGAGGCAATGCTGATTCAGATCCTCAAGACTTAAGTGATGAACTCACAGTTCAGTTAAGAGGATGTGTGAAAAATTAGCAGGATTAATACTCTCAGGACCCATTGAACAGTGTACTAAAAAAAAGGAAGAGGGGCAGGAAGCTATGTCCCAAGAAGGTTCTCAGGAGATATGAGAGAGAACCCTTGAGCCAATATACCTGGGAACCATTAAAAACTCCAGTTTTCAGCAGTTTCACCCCCTTCTTTGTAATGGGGCCTCCCCTTGTACCTTTCTGTCAGATGGTTGAGTTGTCCTAAGAATCACCCCAATCATTTCCTTCATTATCTTTTCTAGCTGCAGGTCTGTCCATTTGACATGGAGGTTTGATTTTAAAGAGCCTGTCCACAAGGAATTATTCTTTAATCCTCCAAATAAGGCTAGTTCCAGACATTCTTAGCAGAAAGGGTGATGGCCAACTGTTTCCCATCAATAGACCTCATCCTGGCCATTTTCTGTCCCTTAAGTGGTTATAGACCTGGGTTTCTGCTGTTGTGGCTAAATCAAAGGACTCAGACTTCCTCTGTTAATCTTTCACTGATTGTTAGATATAGTGACTGGTCAGATTTTCCATTCATACAGATTCCCAACATCATAGACACATTTGAGCTGTGCTGCCACATCAGAAACATGGGCCTGAGAGGACCCTGCATCCTGGGGAATTGAAGTTTCTGACTCTGGCTGACGTCAAGTTGCTGTTTCTCCATTCTCTGCTTTTGATCCACTGATTTCCCTATCTCATCCAGAATTGCTAATATTTAATGGGTCAGGTAACTTGGGGCCTTCCACACCTGAAGCATAAACCATACTATGCCTTTTACTTCCATTCCTGTAAAGTATACCTTTACCAGCTGGTCCCCAGCTGAATTGGCTCAGGCCTCTTTTGCATGACCATTGAGGACTCGTCTCCCCAAGCTATATTTGAACATGTTTTGATTATTATTTGTCTGAAGGATCACATCCTCCAGACTTGTCAAGTTATCTATCTTGAAGTTTTTCACTGAAGCTATTTTTAAGGATTTTTATTGCAATTAACTTCTTTTAACCCCAAATATCCATGAACCAGTACAATGCTTTTATGTGATCAAAAGAGGTAGAAGTGGTTTAGGAATAAGATCTGGGTTTGGGTTTTGTCTCTGATACATTCTGGCGGTGTAATCTTGGGTCAGTTAGTCAACAGGAATTTATTAAATGCTTACTAAGTACCAGGCATTGTGTTAAGTGCTTAGGATACAAGGAAAGGCAAAAATTAGTCTCTGCTCTCAAGGTGCTGCCATTTTAATGGGTACAAACTATGAACTGTATAATATATACAGGGTAAATTTGAGGTTTTCTCAAGATTCTCTCAGGCCTTTTAAGACAGTCTGGGAAAGCCTTCATGTAGAAGGTGGGATTTTAACTGATATTTAAAGGAATCTAGGTGAGCTAGGAAGTAGAGATGAGGAGGGATAACATTCCAGGCATGGGAGACAGCTAGTGAAAATGTGTAGTCAGGAGATGACTTGTCTTGTTTGAGGAATAGTAAGGAGGACAGTAAGAAGGCCAGTAGCACTGGGTTGTGTGACTCTTGGAGGGGAACAAAGTAAGAAGATTTGTGAAGTTAGGAGATAAGTTATGAAAGACTTTAAAAGCCAGATAGGATTCACATTTGATACTGGAGGTAACAGGAAACCATTGGAGTTTGTCTGTTTGGTTGGGGCTAGGGTGGGATATGACATGATCAGATCTGTGCTTTAAGAAAATCACATTAATAGGTGGGTGGAGGATGGTGAGAGGAGAGATGTGAAGCAGGGAGACTAACCAGCAGTCTATTATAACAGTCCAAGTGTGAGGCAATAAG
Organism: Potorous gilbertii; assembly: GCA_028658325.1. Classification (NCBI taxonomy): domain Eukaryota; kingdom Metazoa; phylum Chordata; class Mammalia; order Diprotodontia; family Potoroidae; genus Potorous; species Potorous gilbertii. The sequence goes on along the minus strand of JAQQSK010014810.1, from coordinate 5,215 downwards.
GTCAGCACCAGGGGGGTGGCTGTGTCAGAGGAAAAAGAGGTCATGTGTTAGAGATTACGTGAAGGTAGGACTGATAAGACTTGGCAACAGATTGGATCTGGGTGGTGAAACACTGAGGAGTTGAGGATGATACCAACATTGTGAGCCAACATGATTAGGAAGACGGTGGTAACCCCTAAAACAATATGGAAGCTGGAAGAGAAAGAGCTTAAGGAGTAGGGGGAAAATGAGTTTAGTTTGAGATGTCTATGGGACATATAGTTCAAGATGTTCAATAGACAGTTGGAGACATGAGATGTAAGGTGAGTTCAGGACAGGCTGAATTAGTAGATCTGAGCAAGTTGCTTAACCTCTGAGTGTTATAGGTAGCTGTCTAAGATGATAAATTAAAGAGTAAGTGCCCATCTACTTCTGAGAAGGGAGTTTCCTCACTGAGAGTTCCTTGCATTCATAGTCTTTATAAATAACAATAAATAATATTATACTGTGTCTACTATATGTCAGGCACCGTGCTAAGTGCTTTACAAATATCTTACTTGATCCTCACATGCACGTTGGGTGGTGGGTGCTATTATTATGCCCATTTTACAGATAAGGAAACTGAGTCAAATAAAGGTTAATTGACTTGCCCATGGCCACACAGCTAGTACATGTCTGAAGCTGGATTTGAACACAGATCTTTTCTTCTTGACTCCGGGCCCCGCATTCTATCCACAGCACCATTAATCAAGCTTCTTGCTATTCTCTGCTTGATCCTCATCATAGAAGCTGTAGCATTTTTTGTCCCCTCTAGGTATCCCATCTCCAACTGAAATTCTACTTCAGAATTCTGGTACTTCCTAGCAACAGGTTCTGCTCCATCAAAGGCACCACCAGTGAAATACATCCCCTCTTAACTCCCTAATCACAAAAGCTACCCACCCCTGATTGGATGAAAATATTAAGGCTTGTCTTCTAAATATGATAAAATTCCCTGACCCTAGAAAATATGGAGTCTCCTCTTCTTTCCCCTGAAAAATATGGGGAGGAATTAGATGAGTGATTCCTGTAGAGTGCCTGACATCTCTGTTGTTGTTGATTGTACTTCATTTTCAAAGAGGACCATGATATCAGGGAGGTGATGTTCTGACTTGCAAATGAATTGGATTTAAGCAAGAGAAGACTTTGCAAAGTTGCCAGCCTCTCTTTCTCCTCTGGACCCATATGGGTCTGTAACAGTAATTTAAATGGGAAGATCTTTCCCATTCATCAATAGGTCACATGGAAGTCTGAGTCATATGGAACCTGTGACAGGAGCAGTTTGCTGAAAGTGTGGAGCAGGAAGAGATGGAGCTAGAGCAAATCTGAGAGAAAATTTGGTCAGTCAGAGCTAGGAAGGATGCAGGCAAGCAGGCAGCTGTTCTAGGTCAATCAGCCAATAAGCATTATTAAGCACTTATTATATTCCAGGCTCTGGGCTAATTCTGGGAATGTAAATGAAAACTGTTCCTGCCACCTTGGAGCTTGGAGTCTAATGGAGGAGATGACATATAACATGTATAGGTACCTAAAGATACAGACAGGGCAAATAGAAGGTAATTTTAGTGGGGAATGGCACTAGCAACTGAGGGGATCAGTAGAGGCTTCTTGTAGATGCTAAGATTTGAGCAGAGTCTTAGAGGAAGTTTCAGGGAAACTAAAAGGGAGCCATGAGGAGGCTAAGTCATCCAAGCTGACAAGGAGATGGATAATGATGAAAATAATGATACTTACAAGGGTTTAAACTCCATTACCCCATTTGATCATGACAATAACCCTTTGAAGTTGATACTAATGCTATTACCAACATTTTGCATAGGAGTAACCATTTAACTTGGCCAAGGTCACATAGCTGTTGATGTCAGAAGCATCATTTAAATCCATCTCCTCTCTCTGTGTTCAACATTCTTTCCATCTCACCATATTGTTGTCTATTTCTGAGCTATTAGTTGCCCAGTGGTTCTACCTCTCATCCCTGTTTCCTCCCTCCCCTTCAGAAACTGAGACCTGGAAACAATCTGTTCCATGTCCCCAAATCAATTGCTACCATGCTCAGAATCTGATCTCATGTATCTTGTTGTTCACCCTGACTCTCATCTTCTTAAGGGAAGAGATTATTTAGTTTTTGTCTTTGTTTGCCTAGAGTGCTTAGCACAGTGCCTGGAACATAATAGGTGTTTAATAAATGCTTGTTGAAATGAACTAGACTGTAAAACCTACCAATAGACACAGACAACAGAATTCCTATGTTGGTCAGTTGTCCTTCGTTCTTGAAGAGGACCAAAATGACATCACTATGCTAAAGTCAAGTTACAGTTCATCTGACTATGGTTGATTAAGCCAATGTGCACTCAGAATGCCCTACCACAGTTTGGGCATGTGAACATTTGGGGTGGATTTTCTAAATTTACACATCTTGCATTCTTTTGAGCTACTTCAATTCTCCTTCTCTGATAAGGGCATGCTATGCCACACAGTCCCGTGCCAGTGTCTTCCATGTCATGCAGTTAATTCCAAAATTCTTGAGAGACCTGAGAGTGTCTTTATATGGCTTTTGCTGACCACCATGTGAGTACTTGCCCTTTGTCAGTTCTCCATAAAATAGTCTTTTAGGCAAGCATACAGTTTGGATTTGAACAATGTAGAAGAGAAGGAGATACATAGCAAATTCCATCACAGAACCCTGGTTCTCACCATTCACTCTGTACTCTCATGCCTTGCTATGGTGATGAGGCCTCTCAGCTGCCATATTCATTCATTAGCTCTCATAGCTTTTGTGCTAAAATGCATATTCACTGGAGCCTCCTTTAGCACTGGCTTTTCCTTTCATCCCTCTGCACTAGCAAGACCCAGGCCAGGTTCCAATCACCCCAAAGGCACACAACAGCCTTGTACCATTGATGCACTCCCATAGATTTATAATGAAGCTCCTCGATCTTTTTTGCAATTGTTCTTGTAATGCAGAAGGTGGAAGGGAACAATCTTCCTGTGTAACACAGGTAGTGCCTCTGACTTCCCTTCTCAACTTAGCAACATCTCAATCTTCTGACAACTTGAATGTAGAACTTGAGTAATACAACAAGCCTTGAACTAATCTTAGGAACAGATAATGGCAGAAGAAGTGGTACAGAATGGATGATCCCTTGCTGGAGCCAAGAGATTAGGTCTGGATTGACTAAATGCATCTACTTTTAAGATGGCCCATCCTGGACCTTCAATAAACTCTTTGGGACCCTTCACTACAACTATTGTTTAAATTTGGTAACACATTAAATAAAATCACACATTGTTCTGTTTCTAATTCATCTGATATTGTAGATATCCTGCCTAAAATTTATATATCTCCAGTATTACCAAAACAATATCAGTGAAGGCCAGTTTCCAATTATTATAATATTCTATATAAATTAGTATTAATTATGATACATAATATATTTAGTGTATAATATAATCACATACTGTTATGATATAATTATGTAATATGATTATATAATTATACACAATTATAATGGTAAATATATAATATATAATCATAATTATATATGGGAATATTATTACATTCTTTTCATTATACTAAGAATATCAGGTACAGGAGATCCTAGATTGTAAGAATGGAGAGTGCTAATACTACAGAGCAAGTCTATAATCTCTTGAATTCTCTTCCACATGATAGCTCTTGAAGTACTTGAACACAGCTATCAGATCCTATGTGTCTACTCTTTTCTGTGTCATACACTCTTAGTTCTTTCAACCAATTCTTCTATGGAGTAGGCTGAAGGTCTTTCATCCTCCTCCTCTAGATACCATAGTTTAGGAAGGCTATTATTGATAAGGACCCAGATCTGCCCACAATATTCCCAAAGGGGTCTGACCAGGGCAGAGGAGAGTGGGGTTATTACTTACTTTGTCTTGAACACCATTTCTCTTAAGGCAATCTAAGTTCACATTCTTTTTTTTTTTTTTTAGCTGTCAACTTATATTGAGTTTGTAACCAGTAAACTCTCTCAGTACTTTTTCAGACTTCTGTCTAACCTTATTTTCTCCCTTATCTGGTCCTTGTGTAGTTGATTGTTTGAACATGAGTTTAAGACTTATTAGTTGTCACTGTTAAATTTCCTCTCATTTGATTCAGCCCAATACTCAAGCTCATCAGGAACCTGACTGTTACCCAGTGAGTTAGTTATGTCTCCCAGCTTTGTAATCTGCAAATTTTATAAGCCTGTCATCAATACCTTTAATCCAGATATTTGATACAAATGTTAAATAGCTCAGAGCACATAGATCTATGGAGCATTTTACTGTAGACTTCCTTCTAAGGCGACATTGAATCGTTATAAATACACTTTGAGTCTGATCATTTAGTCAATTCTGAATCCATTTAATTGAATGATCATATAGCCTGCACTTCTTTATCTTTTCTACAAGAACAGATGTTTTATCAAACACTTCGCTAATTTAATCAAATGTCATTGGAAATAAAGTAACAAAAAATAATCTCATGCACATGAGATAAGCTCTCAGATAAGTGGGGAAGAGAGCACATGCAGAGAACATATTACTGGACAACATAAGTAGAAGACATTCATAGAAAACACATGTGTCCAGGGAACATTCATGAAAGGTAAACACATCAAAAACTGATATGTGGAGGGTACACACGTCAGAGATTGATGTGGCCAAAGTATGATTGTGACTGGGGCAATTCATACCTTCAGAGATGGGACAATGGTGCAGAGCTGCTGGGGTCCTCTGGTGATTTCATCAGGTTAGTTTTTGCTAGATTTTATTTATGGTCAAGGGCTATGAGCCAATACACTCAGACAGTTTGCAAAAAGGTAGTAGGATGCTCTTGGCTAAGATTCAGTCTATTTACTTCCTGTGCCTAGGGCTAATTCAAAGTCCTGGTCCCAGGCAACTATGTGACTTAAGGCTAGGAAATTACTTATCACTCCTATCAAATCCTTGATTAATATCCTGTGTTCCCAAAAGGTATTTTGATAACTGTACTCAAAATATATATTCCCATAGGAATGATGTGACTTGGTCCTGGAGCTCAAGATCCTCTTTTATTGTCATTAAAGAGAGAGAAATAACAAATGCCAGGGGAAGAGGTCAAGGTCATTGCCTTAAATCCAGGTCCACATTCCTGAGTTTGTTATGTACATCTCTCAGGAACAAAATATCTTTGATGTCCTTT
>JAQQSK010014809.1:0-10997 GCA_028658325.1 Potorous gilbertii | reverse complement strand
TTTTCATGCTTTTCTTGCATCTCTCTCATTTCTCTTCCCAGTTTTTCCTCCACCTGTCTAACTTGATTTTCAAAATCCTTTTTGAGCTCTTCCATGGCCTGAGCCCATTGGATATCTATTTCAGATATTTGGGATACCGAGGCCTTGAGTCCTATATCTTTATCTGATGATAAGCATTTTTCTTCCTTGTCAGAGAGGAATGGTGGAATCATCTATTCCTGAAGAAAGTAACTTTCTATGGTCTTATTTTTTTCCCCTTTTCTGGGCATTTTCACAGCCAGTTACTTGACTTCTGAGATTCCTCTCCACCCCTGCCTCATGTCTAGATCCTCCCAGCTAGTGCTTGGGGTCTGAGATTGAAATTCTGTTCCCCAGCCTCAGGTCCTTCAGTGGTGGGCCTGACTGATATTCAGGGTAAGATTAAATCAGGTTCTCAGATGAGGGCAGGGCCACCTCCCAGGCTCAGTTCCCCCAGGGGGTTTATGTAGAGACCTTCCATAATGGAACTCCTGCTGAGCTCCTGCCTGCTCTGGGAGCCTCTGGCCACCTCTGCCTCTGCTGCTGCCTCCCAAGGGTCCCTGATTTATGGAGACACCCCGTTCCCCTCTCGGTCAGCCCGGAAGTCTCTCTCACTAACCTGCAGCACCTCTGGTGGAGGGACCCCTGTGGCCACTGAAGATTCCGTCCCTGAAGCCTGCTCAGATCTGTTCCTCCCAAGGCTGCATGGCCAACCTAGGGCTGGGTTCTGCTCTGGTCCCATGTGCAATAGACCTTTGGTGAGGGTTTTTCAGGTCTTTCTGGAACAGAAATCTCCTCCACTCTGTTGTTCTGTGGCTTCCACCACTCCAGAATTTGTTGGGAGTTCTTCTTTACAGATATTTCATAGGCTGTGGTTTCAAAGCTAGCATAAGTGTGTCTTTCTACTCGGCCATCTTGGCTCCTCCCCTGAATGAGGGAAATATAATATACAAAAAAAATGATCTTCTACATTCTGCAATTGAATTCCATAGTTCTTTCTTTGGATGTGGAAGGCATTTTGCCTTAGAAGACCATTGGGAATTTTTTAAATCCTTGCATTGCTACGAAGTTCCAAGTATACCAGAAGAAAATTTTCACACTCTGTGGTTGTTGTTGTGTAAAAAGTTCTCTTGGTTCTGCTCCTTTCACTCAGTATCAGGTCATATAAGTCTTTCCAGGCCTCTCTGAAGTCTTTGTCTTCATCATTTCTTTTAGTACAGTAGTATTCCATTATATTCATATACCATAACTTATTCAGCCATTATCCAATTGATGGGCATCCCCCGGAGTTCTAGTTTTTGGCCATTACAAAGAGTGCTGCTATACATATTTTTGTACATGTGGGACCCTTTCCCATTTTTATGATCTCTTTGGAATACAATCCTAGAAGTGATATTGCTGGGTCAAAGAGTACTCATACTTTTGTAGCCCTTTGGATATAGTTCCAAATTGCTCTCCAGAATGGTTGGATCAGCTCACAGCTCCACAAACAATGAATTAGTGTTCCAACTCTCCCACAACCTCTCCAACATTTATCATCTTCCTGGTCTGTCATGTTTGCTAATCTGATCGGAATGATGTGGCACCTCAGAGTTGTTTTGATTTGCATCTCTCTAATCAGAAGTGATTTAGAACATTTTTTCATATGACTATGGATATCTTTAATTATTTCCTCTGAAAATTGTCTGTTCATGTCCTTTGACTATTTATCAATTGGGAAATGATTTATAGTTTTGTACATTTGACTCAGTTCTCTATGTATTCTAGAAATGAGGCCTTTATCACCAATAATAGCTATAAAAATTCTTTCCTAGTATTCTGCTTCCCTCCTAATCTTGGTTACATTGGCTTTGGTTGTGCAAAAACTTTTCACTGTAATGTAATCAAAATTATCCATCTTGCACTTCATAATGCTTTCTATCTCTTCTTTAGCCAAAAATTCTTCCCTTCTCCATAAATCTGATAAAAACACTATTCCTTGCTCCACCAATTTGTCCATAGTATCAATCTTTATACCTATATAGTGTATCCATTTGGATTTTATTCTTAGTGTATCCATTTGGATTTTATTCTTCTGTAGGGTGTCAGGCATTGATTGATGCCTAGTTTCTGCTACACTGTTATCCAGTTTTCCCAGCCATTTTTGTTGAACAGTGAGTTCTTATCCCAGAAACTGGAGTCCTTGGGTTTATCAAACAGTAGATTGCTATATTCACTATCTATTGTGCCACTTGTCTACCCTTTTGTTTCTTAGCCAGTACCAAGTGGTTTTGATAATTGCTGCTTTATAATACAATTTGAGATCTGATAGCAGTAGGCCACCTTCCCTAGCATTTCTTTCCTTTAGTCTCCTTCATATTCTGGACTTTTTTTCTTCCAGATGAATTTTGACACTATTTTTTCCAGCTGTGGAAAATAACTATCTGATAGTTTAGTTGGCATGGCACCAAATAAGTAGATAAATTTAGGGAAAATTGTCATTTTTTCTACATTGGCTTTGCCTAGTCACAAGCAACTGATGTTTTTCCACTTACTTAGATTTGACTTTATTTATGCGAAAAGTGTTTTATAGTCATGTTCATATTGTCCTTTGGTTTGCTTTGGCAGGCAGACTTCCACATATTTTATGGTGTCTACCATAGCTTTAAATGGGATTTCTCTTTCTATCTCTTGCTGTTGGTTTTGTTAGTAATATATAGAAATACAGAGGATTTGTGTGGGTTTATTTTATAACCTGCAACTTTGCCAAAGTTGTTTATTACTTCAAGTAGTTTTTTACTAGAACCTCTGGGATTTTCTAAGTATATCATCATATCATCGGCAAAGAGTGATAACTTAGTTTTTTCTTTGCCTATTCTAATTCCTTCAATTTCTTTTCCTTTTATTGCTACAACTAACACTTCTAGTACCATAATGAAAAATACTGATGATAATGAGCATCCTTGTTTCACCCTCTATCTTATTGGAAATGCACCTAACTTATCTCTGTTATATATAATGTTTGCTGAAGGTTTTAGGTTGATACTGCTTATTATTTTGTAGAAGATCCCCTTTATTCCTATGTTCTCCAAAGTTTTTAATATGAATGGGTGTTGTATTTTATCAAAAGCTTTTTCTGCATCTATTGAGATAATCACGTGGTTTTTGTTAGTTTTGTTGTTGATATGATCAATAATGCTAATAGTTTTCCTAATATTGAACCAGCCCTACATTCCTGGTATGAATTCTACTTGATCATGATATATTATTCTAATGATAAGTCGCTGCATTCTTTTTGCTAAAATCTTATTTAAAATATTTGCATCTATATTCATTAGTGAAATTGGTGTATAATTTTCTTTGTTTTGTCTCTTCCTGGTTTTGGTATCAAAATTATATTTGTATCACAGGAAGAATTTGGGAGTACTCCTTCCCCAATTTTCCCAAATAGTCAATATAATATTGGAATTAACTGTTCTTTAAATGTTTGATAGAATTCACTTGTAAATCCATCTGGCCCTAGAGATTTTTTTCCTAGGGAGTTCATTAATGGCTTGTTCAATTTTCTTTTTCTGTGATGGGGTTGTTTAAGTATTTAACTTTCTCTTCTGTTAATCTAGGCAATTTATATTTTTTAAAATACTCATCCATTTTGTTTAGATTGTCAAATGTATGCACATAAATTTGGGCAAAGTAATTTCTAGTTATTGTTTTAATTTCCTCCTCATTGGTGGTGAGTTAACGCCTTTCATTTTTGATATTGGTAATTTGGTTTTCTTCTTTTTGTAATCAAGTTGTCCAAAGGTTTATCAATTTTATTAGTTTTTTTCATAAAACCAAGGACTATTTTTATTCATTAGTTCGATAGTTTTCTTAATTTCAATTTTATTGATCTCTCATTTGATTTTCAGTATTTCTAATTTGATATACACTTGGGAATTTTCAATTTGTTCTTTTTCTAGCTTTTTCAGCTGCATGCCCAAGTCATTGATCTCCTCTTTCTCCATTTTATTGGTGTAGGCATTCAAAGATATAAAAATTCCCCTAAGAACTGCTTTTGCAGTATCCCATAAGATTTGGTGGGTTGTTTCATTATTGTCATTCTCTTGAATGAAATTGTTGATTGTTTTTGTGATTTGGTGTTTTACCCACTCCTTCTTTAGGATTAGATTATTTAGTTTCCAATTAATTTTTGGTTTATCTTTCCATGAACTTTGATTACATATAATTTTTATTGCATTATGATCTGAGAAGGATGCATAATTTTTATGGCATCTCCTTATCTTTCTATTTTTATAGAAAAAAAATTTATTCAAAAAAGGCACAGTGAGCATCCTATTATTCACCACTGTAAAAATTTGAAGATACAGCATATATTGGCCCTAAAAATATTCGGATATCCTAGTTGTTTTCTTTCTCTTTTGTTTTGGTTTTCTTTATTTTTAACATCTTTTTAAAAAAAATTTGAGTTCTCAATTCTGACTATCCCTCCAGTCCCACCCCTGGCCATTGATAAGGCAAGCATTATAATTGGTTATCCCTGTATTTTGTTTTTTGGCCTTGCACTTTTTAATTGCACTGGTAGTCTTAAATAATAAAATGAAGATATCACCTCCCCAAAGCCAAGCTCACATGAAAGAGTTCATATCACCAAGCATTTACACAGTAAATGTTTATAACTTTATAAAAGATTTCTTCTAACTGTACAGAATGGAAAAGAAACCCCTCCAACAACCATTTTTTTTGCTTATACAAGCAAACTAAAGACCTTTACTAAACAGTCAAAATGTAGCAAGAAGGAAGGGGAAGAAAAAGCTAAAGAGTCAGATCTTAGCTTCCTATCTTACTCTGGTGGTGGGATATAATTGACAAGGTAAGGTGAGTCCAACCTTGCTTTGAACTGCAAGAGTTAGCCAAAGACTATACTCAAGGTGGTGTACCAAAGTTTGGCCAGTGGACCATAATACCTCAGACACAACCACCAGGGCCATTCATCGTTTTCAGATTGTGGGTGCACTACGATGATTTGGAGAAAAATTGAACAATACTATTTTAGACATTGATTAACTGAGGAAAGAATTCATTGGCAAAAGTGTCTTCCCAAGAGTGCCCTGTGCTGAGGGGAGAGAACATGTCATTTAAAGGGGAAGGAAAACCCTCATAGCCAGAGTCACTACAAGCATTGAGGAGGCATGGAGAAGACTTTGGGCAGTGGCTTGGAGGAGAGCAGGTTCTCGATACCAAGTTCTGGGATGAAGTTGTCCTCAACAAGTTTCTCTTTTATGGATACTGTGAGCAGCTTAGGTAGAGGACTGGGGGGAGTCACTTCCTCAGTTTTCACCAGCACAGTGCCTGGACCATCTGTTTCTGGGGGAATATCCAAGGTGAGTGGCTTGCTGTAATACGTGGTCAAACCATATCAATTCATTAAATGGCTTTCAGTTAGGCTGATGGGGCCCCACCAAGGGAGAAGGGAAGGTTGGTAAGGAGTTGGGCTCTTCTGTACCCACTTCTCTGAGCTCTTCCAGGCAATACTCTGGGTTAACATACTGGAAGAACATGTCTGGGTCCAGGTTTTCCAGAATACCCAAGATATCAGACTCAGAGTTTGAAGAGTCTTTGCTGTCAGAGTCCACAGGGATGTGCTTGGGAAGGGTGACAACTGGGCCTGCATCTGTTGTGGACTCAGCAGATCCTGCTGCCAACTGGACATCATTCATTTGAACTCTGTTTCCTCCTGGTTACTAGGGCATCTATGCCCAAGTGCTGTTTTAACTCTTGATTTTTAATCACAAGCCTGTGGGTTTTTAGTTTACTTCTTCCAAGTTCACAATTTGTTGCTCCAATTCATTCATTCAGACTTTCTTCCTGTTTTGAGTCATTTGTGCTGCTACTCTGTTTTTCAATTTCCTGTGCAGCTCCTTCTCCTCCAGGCTCAGGTGCGTCAGGCACTGCAGCTTGTGGGCTAGTCTTTGACTGGACCCCTCAGTGCTAGAAGGCCAGGAACCCGCTCCTAGCCTCTGGTCTTGGGGGCAGCATGAGGGTCAGGGTGTGGCCAATTGTGGGGGCAGTGCCAGGCCTGGGGCTTCCCAGACTACAGGAGCAGGGCCTTGAGTGCAATCTGGGCTAGAGCCAGGGTCTGGACCACTACCATGGCTGTGCGAACGCTGCTCATGCCTATGGAGCTTCATGGAAAAATGCCGCCTGGGCGAACCAGCCCGAGCCCCCTTTCTTGCCTTTTTTTTTTAAATGAATGATGGAGAACAATGTCAATGTTGTACTCAGACTGAGATTTCTGTTGAATAAATTCTCCAGATATTGTCCAGCTATGTCTTTATCATTCTGTATCTGTGGAGATGACTTCTAGTTGTTTAGTTGACTATGATTCACTAAGTATACCATCATGTCATCTGCAAAGAGTGATAGTTTTATTTCCTCATTGCCCAGTCTAATTACTTCAATTTCATTTTCTTCTCTTATTCCTAAAGCTAACATGTCTGGTAAATATTGAATAAATAGTGATAACTGTCATCCTTATTTCACCCCTCATCTTATTGAGAATGCTTCTAGCTTAACCCCATTACACATAATACTTGTGGATGTTTTTGATAGATACTGCTTATCATTTTAAGGAAAACCTTTTATTCTTATGCTCTGCAGTGTTTTTAATAAAAATGGGTGCTGTATCTTTTCAAAAGATTTTTCTGCATCTATTGTGAGATACATATGATTTATGTCAGTTTTGTTATTGATATGGTCAATTATACTTATATTTTTCTTAATATTGAAGAAGCTCTGCATTCACGGTCTGTACCCTCTGTCTATACATACCTATATATGCGTGTGTAAACATATATTTATATGTATGTATGTATTTATATGTATGTATGTATGTATGTATATATACATATATAAAATATACATATATGTGCGTGTGTGTATAATCCCTCCAACTACCCAAATACTGAGAAAAGTTTCAAAAGTTACAAATATTATATTTCCATGTAGGAATGTAAACAATTCAACATTACTAAGTCTGTTATGATTTCTCTTTCCTGTTAACCTTTTCAAGGTTCTCTTGATTCTTGTGTTTGAAAGTCAAATTTTCTATTCAGCTCTGGTCTTTTCATCAAGAATGCTTGAAAGTCCTCTATTTCATTGGATGACCATTTCCCCCCTGAAGTATTATACTCAGTTTTGCTAGGTAGGTGATTCTTGGTTTTAATCATAGTTTCTTTGACTTCTGGAATAGCATATTCCAAGACTTCGATCCCTTAATGCAGAAGATGCCAGATCCTGGGTTAACCTGATTGCATTTCCACAATACTCAAATTGTCTCTCTCTTACTGCTTGCAATATTTTCTCCTTGACCTGCAACCTTGGAATTTGGCTACAATTCTTTTCAGATCTCTTTCAAGAGGTGATTGGTGAATTCTTTGATAATTTATTTTGCCCTCTGGTTCTGGAATAACAGGGAAATTTCCCTTGATAATTTCATGAAAGATAACGTCTAGGCTCTTTTTTTGATCATTGCTTTCAGGTAGTCCCATAATCTTTAAATTGTCTTAAATTTTAAATCTATTTTCCAGGTCAGTTGTTTTTCCAGTAAGATATTTCACACTATCTTCTATTTTTTCATTCTTTTGATTTTGTTTTGTCATTTCTTGGTTTCTCATAAAGTCATTAGCTTCCACCTGTTTCATTCTAATTGTTAAAGAACTATTTTCTTCGGTGAGGTTTTGAAGCTCCTTTTCCATTTGACTAATTCTGCTTTTTAAAGCATTATTTTCCTTATTGACTTTTTGGATCTCTTTTTCCATTTGGGTTAGTCTACTTTTAAGAGTGTTATTTTCTTTAGCATTTTTTTGGGTCTCCTTTATTAAGCAATTGACTTGTTTTTCATGGTTTCTTGTATCCCTTTAATTTCTCCTCCCAATTTTTCCTCCACCTCTCCTACTTGACTTTCAAAATCCTTTTTTGAGCTCTTCCATGGCCTGAGACCATTGCATATTTATTTTGGCAGTTTTGGATGCAGAAACTTTGACTTTTAGGTCTTCTTCCTATGGCACGCATTGTTCTTCCTTATTCAAAAGGATGAAAGAAAATACTTGCTCACCAAGAAAGTAGCCTTCTATTGTCTTATTCGTTTTCCCTTTTCTGTGCATTTCCCCAACCAGTTACTTGACTTTCGGGTTCTTCTTCAAGAGGAGAGTATACTCCGGGGACTTGTAATTTCTCAGTGCCTCCAAGATAGCACAATCAAGGGAGAGAAGTTACTCCTCTCCTGACCTGCACTTTGGTCTGGGAGCAACTACAAGCTCTTTTTCATGAGTAGAATTCCCTCTCCAAAGCCTCCATTAGCTCTACTATGTCAGCACTCTTCCTCAACCCAGGGCTTCCACTCAAGGCTGAGATTCAGATCAGCCCCTTAATTCCCCCACCATCTTTAAGCCAGGGATCTAACAATGCAAGCTGCAGCTACCTGGGGTCGGGACTAGACTGCTACTTTCCCTTCTTACCCCATTGAAAGAGCTTTCTCTTTGAAACCTTCGAAGCTGTTTTTGGCATTTATGAGTTGAAGAATCTGGGGTCAGCAGCTACTGCTGGTGGTGCCTTGAAGCCTTCTCCAGTCCTGTCTTTGCCATGGTGTGGCCAAGTCTGGGCTGCACTCTGCTCTGCACCTAATGCAATAGACCTTTCTTATCAGTCTTCCAGGCTGTATGGGCCTGGAAATCTCTTTCATTCTATTGTTTCACGGCTTCTGCTGCTGTAGAATTTGTTTAGAGTGATTTTTAGAGGTATGTTATGGGCTGTGGGAGGAGAACTTCTAGAGGTGGATCCTCCTACCTTGTTGATTTTTTTAAATGGGATTTTTAAGTATTTTTTCCTCTTCTGTTAATCTAGGTAATTTATTTTTTTTTGTAAATATGTATCTCTTTCGCTTAGGTTGTCAGATTTATTGGCATACAGTTGGGTAAATATTTTCTAATTATTGCTTTAATTTCTTCTTCATTGATGATTACTTCACTCTTTTCATTTTTGATAATCATAATTGTATTTTTCATTCTTTTTCCAGTCAAATTAACCGCAAGTTTGTGTACTTTATTGTTTGTTTCATAACCAACTCTTAATTTTATTTATTAGTTCAATAGTTTTCCTACTTTCAATTTTATTAATCTCTTATTTGATTTTCCAGATTTCTAATTTGATATGTAGTTGGGAATGTTTAAATAAGTTCTTTTTGAATTTTTTAGATGGATGCCTAATCCATTGATCTACACTTTATTCATGTAAGCACTTAGATATACAAAATTTCCCCTAAGACCTCCTTTGGTTGCATCCCATGAGTTTTGGTATGTTGTCTCATTATTGCCAATCTCTTTGATGAAATTGTTGATTTTTTCTGTGATTTGTTGTTTGAATCCTTTATTTCTTAGTATTAGATTATTTAGTTTCCAATTAATTTTTGCCTATTTTCCATTGGCCTATCTTTCCATACACATAATATTCTATTGCATCATGATCTCAAAAGTATGCATTCAATAGTTCTGCCTTTCTGCATGTGACTGTGAGGTTTTTATGTTCTAATACGTGGTTGATTTTTAGGAGATCCCATATGTCACTGAGAGAAAGGCATATTCCTATCTCCATTCAACTTTATCCAGAAGTCTATCACTTTTAACTCTTTTGAAATTCTATTCACCTCCTTAACTTCTTGTTTATTTTGTGGATAGATTTACTTTCTAGTTCTGAGAGGAGTAGGGTGAAGTCCCCACTAGTAGAGTTTTTCTGTCTATATCATCTTGTAACTCACTCAACTTCTTTAAGAATTTGGATTCTGGAGAGGAGCCAAGATGGCCGAGTAGAAAGACACACTTATGCTAGCTCTGAAACCATAGCCCATAAAATATCTGTAAAGAAGAACTCCTACCAAATTCTGGAGTGGTGGAAGCTACAGAACAACAGAGGGGAGGAGATTTCTGTTCCAGAAAGACCTGAAAAACCCTCACCGAAGGTCTGCTGTGCATGGGACGAGAGCAGAACCCAGCCCTACCTTGGCCACACAGGCCTGGGAAGAGCAGATCTGAGCAGGCTTCAGGGACGGACTCTCCGGTGGCCACGGGGGTCCCTCCAACCACAGGTGCTGCAGATCAGTGAGAGAGACTTGCAGGCTGGCCGAGAGGGGAGTGGAGTGTCTCCATAATTCAGGCACCCTTGGGAGGCAGCAGCAGAGGCAGAGGTGGCCAGAGGCTCCCAGAGCAGGCAGGAGCTCAGCAGGAGCTCCATTATGGAAGGTCTCTGCATAAACCCCCTGAGGGAACTGAGCCTGGGAGGTGGCCCTGCCCCCATCTGAGAACCTGATTTAATCTTACCCTGAATATCAGCTAGCCCACCACTGAAAGCCCTGAGGCTAGGGAGCAGCATTTGAATCTCAGACACCAAGCACTAGCTGGGAGGATCTAGGCGAGGATGGACAAGAATCTCAGAAGCCAAGTAACTGGCTGGGAAAATGCTCAGAAAAGGGAAAAAAATAGGAACATAGAAAGTTACTTTTATGGTGAACAGATGTTAGCCCTTTTCCTTTCTGAGAAGAAGGAAAAATGCCTACCATCAGGTAAAGACATAGGAGTCAAGGCCTCTGTATCCCAAACATCTGAAATAGATATCCAATGGGCTCAGACCATGGAAGAGCTCAAAAAGGATTTTGAAAATCAAGTTAGACAGGTGGAGGAAAAACTGGAAAGAGAAATGAGAGAGATGCAAGAAAAGCATGAAAAACGGGTCAATACCTTGATAAAGGAGACCCAAAAATGCTGAAGAAAAATAACACCTTGAAAAATAGGCTAACTCAATTGGCAAAAGAGGTTCAAAAAGCCAACGAGGAGAAAAATGCTTTCAAAAGCAGAATTAGCCAAATTGAAAAAGAGGTTCAAAAGCTCTTTGAAGAAAATAGTTCTCTCAAAATTAGAATGGAACAAATGGAGGCTAATGACTTTCTG
>JAQQSK010014808.1:0-10997 GCA_028658325.1 Potorous gilbertii | reverse complement strand
ATATGCATTACATACATATTTATATGTATTCATGTATTGCATACAGAAGTACATTATGTAATTTATAAAATATCATTACTAATATTTTATAAAATAAATTTATATTTGATTGGTTTCTAGACTTAGAAAAGTAATGCAGAAAATGTTAATAGTGCAAATTTCATTTAAAAATGTGCCATGTGTACTTTTTAATGTAATAAAACATAAATATATTTATGTAATTTTATGTAATAAAAATAAATATATGTATAAAGACAAAAAATATGTATTATTTTAAGTATTTATAAATAAATTTATAAATATTATTTTAAATATTTATAAATAAATTTATAAACATTATTTTAAATATTTATAAACAAATTTATAAATATTATTTAAAATTTTATCAGTACATTTATAAATAAATAAATATGCACATATTGGCAGGGTACACTAAAAAATTTTGCTTATCAGTACATGATCACTGGTCTAAGTAACAGCAGGAGTCTTAATATCTTGGCATATCTTCATAAAGGTAACATTTATGTGAACATTTTGAAATTTCTTTAAAATCATTTGTGATACCAATATCCCTGATTTATATCCTACTTTTTTTTTTTTACTATCTCTCCTAGAATTGGTTCTAATGACAGTATTTTCAGAAACTGATTATCAAGATTTTTTTTCAATTTTATTCAGATTATTCATGCTGAATTTATCTTTCAGTTTGAAGTATAGCCTAAATTTTATATTAAGTAGCATTATGGACAACACAGAAAATACTCCAGGTGGATAAAGAATTCTTTCACTAGGGTAGTTTCTAGTAGGATATAAAAGAGAATAAAATCTTTCATGTAAGTGCCCAGATTTCCACAAAACTAAGATAAATGGCATGTGATAACAAATTAGCATATCAGGATATGCTAGACATTTCTGGGAGGATTTGGGAAGGATCACAGTCCTAGTGTCTAAAAGTATATATGTTCTTGAATACCCCAGAGACCTAAAGCATCCAGCACTCAAGAGCATAAGGAAACAGAGTCAGCAAGACAAGGCAGAGGGGATGAATGGAAAGCTACAAGTGAAGACCACTGAAGAGTCAGATGTGACTTAAGGGAATATAAATGGAGGTCCTGTCAATATCAGACACCAGAAAAATTTAATGAGATGTTAGCCCAGCTACTGGAATGTATGAAAACAACACTGGATGATGTGCTTCTGCATTTGAATTTGTTTTCTCATTGTTGTGAACATACCTTTGTTTCTTTCCCCTCCATTCCCCCAGGAAAGGTACCCAGAACCTCTCCACACCTTTTGAGATGATGTGTGACCATGTCGGTCCGTAATCTTCCATAGAGGATCCACGCAATGTACCAGGAGACTTTCTTTGGGTCTTTCTCTTGTTTTTCTTTTTTCCTGAACTTGACTAACATCATATAAAATGAACTTTTCCACATAAAATATAGAACAAGAGAAGACAGTACATGAAACCGTGAACGTCTTATGGTGCAGAGCTTGCTCTCCTTTTAAAGCACAAAATAAACCATTATACATAATTATTGAATATTATTAAATGTTTATTGATTCATATTACGTAATATAATACAATACTAAATTGTAGCAACACAGTATAAATGATATTTTGTATATATTTATTACTATTAAACTATACATTATATACATTGAAATATACAATATGTATTATATACATTGAAATATAATATACATTGAGAATATAACTATTCAGCATGTATTTTTCAAAGCCATCTTGCTTATATGTTATTCCTTCTGTTCTCTTCTAATTTGGGGGTTGAGGAGAAAAACGAAGTTTATGCTGGCAAATGTTTAACAACTGACTTTACTTTTAAAAAGTACACATGGCACATTTTTTAAGTGAAATCTGCACTATTAACATTTTCTTCATTACTTTCCTAAGTCTAGAAACCAACAAAACAATATATCAAGCCCTGGTTTGTACTGTTCACTCATTTTTGAAGTGTAAATATGTTGAAAATTGAGCAATAGGCTCTATTCCCACCAGTTAGAACTGGTTCCAGAAAATAAGAAAGGAGGTCTCTCCTTTTAATCTCCATAGCCTTCCCCACTGCCCAACTTCTCACCAACTGAAAACCAATGAAAAAAATACTTTCAACAAAGATACGTAATTAAGCAAAGAAAATCTCTATGTTGACCATGAACATCTGATTTTCTACCCTGAGTCCATCACTTTTCTGTCAAGAGGTAGATAACTTTGCTTCTCTTTGGTCCTTTAAAACCTTGCTTGGCCATTGCATTGCCCAGAGTTCTTAAGTCTTTTCAAAGTTGCTGGTCTTCATGTTGTTGCTTTTCTTGGATAAAGTCTTCCTGCTCTACCCACTTCACATTGCAGCAGATTAAATAAGTTTTACCAAGCTTTTCTGTAACTATCCCTTTCATGATATTTTTTAACAACACAATAACATTACATCACATTCATATCCCTTAATTTATTCAGTCTTTCCCAACTGATGGGTACCCTTCAGTTTCCAGTTCTTTGTTACAAGAAAAAAGTTACTATAAATATTTTTGTTGGCAAGTAAGTGGTCCAAGAAATAGAGATATGGGCCTGGTGTCAAGAAGTTCAAAGCCACTTTCAGACACTTGTTAGTTGTGTAGCCCTGGGAAAATAACTTGGCTTTTGCATGCATCAGTTTTCTCAGCCATAAAATGAGGACAGTAACAGCACCTCCCTCCCAGGGTTGAGAAGATCAGATGAACTATTTGTAAAGCACTATACAAACTTTAAAGTGACGCATAAATGCCAGCTATTATTATTTCCACATAGGACCTTTTCCTTTAATCTCTTTAGGACATAGGTCTAGTGGTAGTATACCTGGGTCAAAAGGTATGGGCAATTTGGTGATTTGAGGAACATAACAGCGTATCGCTTTTCAAAATAGTTGGGTCAATTCACATTTCCACCAGCCACCAAATGGTCTACCAATAGTATTTTTAAAAAAGGTAATTTAAAAAATTAATTAGTTTCTTTTTTGATTAATAAACATTTATTTTCTTTTACTCCTCTCCCACAACACCTCCAACAGCCATTATTTTCCTATTTCCTCATCTTTGCTAATCAGATTTATCCTCATTCTTAACATTCTTTAGAGGTTCCAGAATTCATGTTTTTCATTTGTTCTTCCTCTCATTACATGACTAGCAAACTTCCTTTTCAGATTTAAAATATCCCTAATTTTTAAAAAAAATCACTTCTCTCTGTACTGCCTCCAATTAGTTGAAGGACTGACATGTAAAAAGAAAGATTAGATTTGTTCTATAGGATCCCAGGGAGCAGAACTAGGAGCTAAAGACTAAAGATGCAAAGAAACAAATTTAGTCTCAATGTAAGAAAAACAAACCACTTTACAAATAGAACTCTCCAAAAGGAGAATAGTCAGCATGAAGAGATAAAGGCTTCTCTTCACTACAATCCACTAAACAAACTCTAGATGACCATTTATTGGGTGTGCTGTCAATAGTATTCTTGTTAAGAATTGTTTGATGATTCCTGAGATCTTCCCAGTTCTGAGATTCTGTGTTCTCAAAGCTAGTCTCAAAGGAGATATGACAGGGAGGTAGATAAATTGGTTCATTTAAAAAATCACATTGAAGATCCTTTATGTCCTACAGACTTCTTCCATTCCTGAATGTATTGATTTTTGATGTAGCGTTTGGTTTCATGAGTATACAAATAGCAAAACTTAGGTGAAAAAGAATGATGAGGATGACTAGGTGAATTATTCTGTAGGTTGAGAAACACTTATAATGAAATGTCAGCTGCACATTAAGTTTGCTAATCTTAGACAACTTCTGACTTGTCAAATAACCCTCTTGTTTTTCTGTTGTTGTTTTTTTAAAATTTCTCTCCTACTGATACTGTGAAGTTTCTCTCTTAAGAAGGTAGGGACTTTTTTGTCTTTTTTCCTTTCTTTATATCTCCACCACTTAGTACAGTGCCTGACATGTTGACTGACTGATAAATTGGTCCACAATAATAATGGTTACTCACATTTATATAGCATCTTAAGGTTTGTAAGATGTCATGCATATATTATATCATTTGATCAAGAGCATATATCCTGTAGTTTATTCATTGGAAACAACTTGGAAAAAAGGGGATGAAAAATCCCAACTTATTATTTCTCATAGTTAGTATATAACTATAAATCTTACATCTGTGAAACTAAGATGTCCAGGTTTATATGAGTATTGTCTCTTATTTATGCTCTAAACACAGAATCTCTGGCCCTATGTGATTTTCTAGCAGTTTTCTCCATGTTACAAAAACATCAGTTCAGGGGAGATATATAAGAAATACTAACACAGAGATTCTCCTTTTCTTTAAAAATATTCCAAGTCTTATTTTAAAAAATTATCTAACATCATTCCTACCCATTACAGATGGGTATTATGATAAGTATTGCCTTTAATTTCTAAGTTGAACTAGGGCATAGAATTGCAAAACTGAAGAGATCAAGGGAAAAAAATAATGGAAAATAGTGAGAGAGCTTCGAAAGGGGCTGAGCATTTAAAGAATGGTGACAAAAACTGAAAGGATCAAAATGATTTTTAGATGAAGGCTAACTGCCACACTTAAGCCAAGTAATGCCATATAGTTACTATGAAAGGTTAGTGTTTTGGGGTTTGGGTTGCACTCTATTGTAAGCCTTCTTAATAGCTGAGACCTTAAGGCTGTTTCTTTCATTTTAATGGGTACACTTTGGGGACAGAAGATTGAGAGCTCTATCTCCATGCCTAAATGCTTGATTTACTAATAATCTGTGAATACTCTATGTATGAGGTAAAGGAGTGCTAAATCAAAGAATGATATTTGGAAAGAACTAAAAAAATCTAGGGGATAACAGTTCAGAGGGAACTAAGTATACTCTGACAGTTGCTAAAAACAAATAAAAATGAAAAAGGACAAATGCTTCCAGGGCAGTTCTATGAGTAGGGTTTCATATGTCTGAAGAGAGAAGAAATAATTTCTTTTTATAGAGCCTACATCAGGTGGTCCTGGATATCGCGTATAGTTTTGCACTTATCAAAAAAGAAGCATGAATACATTGGCCAGAATCCAAAAGACCTAAAGAGGGCAAGAGATGACAAAAGGATAAAAAGCGATACAGTCTAAGAGGAGAGATTAGAGAAACATAATATAGACAATAAAGGGGAGGAAATGAGAGGGGATCTGCGAATTATTTTTAAATACCTCAGAAGCCATAACATAAAGGGGAAAAAGTAATGACAACAAGGAGTAAGGACAGGAATCCAAAAGTAGAGAACATAGATATTCTCTTAAAGATCAAATAATTTTTCTATGAAAAGTTGTTGGTCTATTTCTCAAGGTAGGACCTGCCCTTGACTCTTCAGTCTAGACAATCCTGTAATAACTGAGGGGGCTAACTAGAGGTCAAACTGCATGAGACAGATGAGGAGGAAGGAAAAACCTAATAAAATATATTGCAGATGCCATATTTAGTGCCTTTTTAGCACCATAAATTTGTGTCTGTATGAATTCCACTGCCTTGGGTATTCTATCTATATTATTATTTTTTATAAAACTGAGGATTCAAACCCATACCCAGGCCAAGACCTTGGTGTTATCTACTCCAAACCCTTCATTTTACCGGTAAAGTAAACGAAAACTTAAGGGTCTTAGCTAAGATCACAAAGGTAGTAAGTGGCAGGGCTGAGATTCAGAATCATGTCTGGTGACTCCAAATTTAATGCTCTTTGTAATGTACTACATTGCCTCCAAAAAAGATGTTTTGAGAGGATTAGCACCTCAGGAGTGAGGGCTTACAGAGCCCTTTTCAGGGCTGCTCAGTCAGCCAACTCTTATCTGTGACTTCAAGGAGCTTTAGCATGCACAGCAACCAGAGGCCAGCAAAATGATCTCAGGAGGAGGGCTAAACCATGTTGAGAGTAACTGGCAGTCTTCAAATCTATCAATGAGTTAGGGGAATGTCTACCCTGAAGATGTCCACCACAGGCAGAATGGGTGAATGGCAACAATTTGCTCCAACTGCCATGAAAGCAGGTGAAGCAGGAGCTTCGGAGTGCTTAGAACTTGGTCAGATATCAAAGACATTGCATCCTGGGCCATCACCAGTTCCTGACTTTTTGCTTTTCCACTGGACTTTGATGACTCTAGAAGAGACTGAGACTTATCACTTTGTGCAAATCTGCTTCCCTTCAAATACAATTCATGTCAAAACGTCACCCCATGATGCCAGTGATCCCCTGAAAATGGACAAACAACACCCAGAAAAAATTAGTTCTGGGTACCGACTAATCTTGTAAATTTGGCTTATAACTTTACAAGACACAGGGTTTTTCATTTTTCACTTGATTCTGGCAAATAGTACCAACTACTTCAAGGAGGCACGATCTAAAAGTAACTGGTTCTTAAGAGAATTGTTAGAACTGAAACATGTTTTTTTTCTTTCTCTTTTATCTACACACACACACACACACACACACACACACGCACACACGCACACACAACATTACCTCTTTTTTTTGTTTCCCAAAAGGCTTCTGTTGAGGCTTGTTTTGTCTTGTCAGTTTTAACATAATCAAACTTCTATGTTCAGAATGACACTTAACCAAGTTGCTGGTGAGGCGTGCTCTATAGGTAAGTTTCAGCATTGGCAAAGGTTTTCTTTTTGCCATGATCTTTCTCGTTTGAATCTTCTCCTTTATGAGAATAGGATTTTTGTTCTTGTGAAGTTAGAAATTCTAAAAACCTAGAACTAAACTTGAATCTATGTATCTCTCTATCACTCTATTTTTACCTATTCTTTGCAAGACAATGGGTGATAAATGATCATTGTGCCATTTTCTAGCAAAGTATTCTACACAACAATAATGGTATCTAATATTTATCTGGTGCTTAAGATTTGAAAAGTGCTTTACAATTATCTCATTTCTGTTAGACACATCAAATTTCCGATTTGATTTTATAGGGAATTTATGGTCTGGCAATATCTCTTTTATAATTTGCCTGGAAATTTGAAATTGAGAAATACTTATGAAATGTTTTAAACCCATAGGGGAAGTCATAAGATAGCTGAGAGAGTCATGTTTATGCCTATTAGGCAAGTTTAAACAGCATAGCTATGGCCCAGTAGGTTTACTCACATTGAGATAGAACAAGGAAATAAATGAACTTGAAAATAAATGAAGAATTCTTAAACTTGAATTCTTAAATTAAATTCCAATATGTTGTGAGGAAGGGGGTGAAGAAAAATATTTACATCACAGCCCCTGGATTAAATATGAAAAATGAACTTCCATGCTTTTGACAGGAAGTTGTTTAAAAAACTCAAGATACCTTTCTCCTTAAGATCTTAAATCATCAAAATGAAAACAAATAACTGAGGTCCATGAGTCATTTGTTACCTTTCATTTTATTCTGTTCAGTATTAAAAAGATACTAATCCCTCTGATAGGATTTCCAGAGTGGGATGTGCAGGGAATTTAACTGTAACAAGTTATAATTCAACATGTCAGATCAATGATGTCAATGAATGCTGATTTGTCCCAGGAGCTTTTGTTGCCATTACTGCAATAATGAAGATTGGAAGAATCATTTGATTATTAGTCTTTGGGGACAACCACCACTTTCAACTAAAGGTTGAGCTGACTGAGAAAAGATGACAAAAAATTACTTCCCTAAGTGACTGAGTTACATTTACAACCACTGTGCACAGATGCTTGCTAAGCTGACTTTTTATTATTGAACGCTGTCAGTGGAAAATGATGAGTTGCTTATAGATATGAATTATGTGAAACTCTATTCTGATTAAGGTGACTATCCACATTCACCTTAGAAACCCTGCATGCTGGTGACTGAGAAGTCCATGTGACTACGCTAGCACAGCAAACCTCAATAGAAAGTTGAATAATTAAATGAATAATTCAATGAACATAAACAGACAAGCTGGGAACTCACCAAACCCCTTCTTTTCCTCACTGGCGAGACATTTTCCTAGACTTCAAGTGTCCACTTCATTCTACCACTACAAAAATAGCCAGGCACAAGGGCTAAATGTTTAGTATGGCAACCTAAGAAGTTTTGTTGGCTTTTCTAATACAACATTGATCTACTACACCAGTCCTAATTAATATGTTGTTGGAAGAAAACATTAAATAGCAGTTGTCAAATCAAACTTATTATGGCTTTAAATGTGTAGAGTTTAATTATATATAACATCTCCAAGGACTAATATACCTATAACATGGCTGCTTAGAGTCTGTTGGATTATTTGCAAGATTATTGTTGGATTTAGAAATAAGGCAAATTACTTGTGGATATAAAAATAAGAGATTTTTATTCTGCTAGAAAATGCTTTCAGATGATTTTTTCCCCTTCCAATTTAGGAATATACTGAAAATGTAATGCCTGGCAAAGTGGAGCAGGCCTTGCACATCAAGTTAAAATGGGAGAGGTGAGGTTATTACCCAATGTTTTGACTTTGAGTCTTCAAATGAACTATTCACACTGAACCAAAATT
Source organism: Potorous gilbertii (assembly GCA_028658325.1). Lineage (NCBI taxonomy): Eukaryota > Metazoa > Chordata > Mammalia > Diprotodontia > Potoroidae > Potorous > Potorous gilbertii. Next base: position 2,457 of record JAQQSK010014808.1, on the reverse strand, counting down.
TAGAGTCATTTTCCATTGACCTTGGCAAACCTCTTGACAAATCTGTCTACTAGTTTCTGCTACTTCAAAATCCCTTATAAATACCTTTGCTTGAAGTAAGTCTAAGATTTCATATTTGTGGATGCTGAATGCAAACCCTCCTTGCCTTTCCGTTTTATACTAAAACCCAATGACATAAATTGCCCAAGATCACACAGGTTCTATGTGGGGCAAGTGGTATTTGAACACAAGCCCTCTTACTTAAAATCCATTGCATTGCATTGCACGTCTACAAAGATCTACCAAAATACTTTCCATAAATGAGGAATATATTCTTTAGCAGTTATGAACACACACACACACACACACACACACACACACATATAAGGGTTACATGGCATGTCACTATACAAGGCTAAATACCAGGCCAAAGCAAATAACTGCTTTGGCACAGCCTAGGCCACTAGCAGATAGATGTATTTCACTAGGTTTGCTATTGGTAGGAAAGGGATGTGAAACCTTTTCTAGGTTTAATATCTTTTCAAGTAACCAACCTACATTCTAAATAATGTTCTAGACTTTGGATTTTCCTGGGATAAGTTAAAGATAATATAGATAATCAATCAATAAGCATTTATTAAGTACTATCTGTCAAGCACTGTGCTAAGTGCTGAGGGTACAAGTAGAGAATGAAATAATTCTGACTCTCAAAGAACTTAACTTCCTTCTATATATCCTTGATTTGTCCTTGCATATCTAATAGATTCTGGAAACTCAGGGTCTCTATACTTTAATACATTATATCAGATAATCAGGTCATTTTTATTCTCATTTGCAATTAGGGTAATTGTTCCTTAAGATACAGGGCAATTTGGAATCAGAGGAGTCCTGCCATGTTATCAAAAGGAAATTACCTTTGATTTTGTCAGATATTCAATTAAACTAGATAATTATCTGCAAGTGCTTTCTTTTGTCAGACAATTTGCTTTAGGTTGGGTATATAAAGGCAAAAACCAAATAGCTCCTACCCTCAAGAAGCTTAGAGTCTATAGTTAGGAACAAAGATAAGCTCAATATACCCTTTTATCCAGTAATTCTGGCCTTCCTATGGTTCTGCAAACAAAATACTCCACCTCTTGGGTCTCAACATTTTCTCAGCTTGTCCCTCATTCCTGGAATGTTCTCCCTCCTTATCTCCACCTCCTGGCTTCCACGGCTTCTTTGAAGTCCCAAGTCCCAGTTAAAATTCTACCTTCTATAGGAAGTCTTTCCCAATATTCGCTGATTTTCGAGCCTTCCCTCTGTTGATTATCTCCTACTCATTCTGTAAATAGCTTCTTTGTTCCTATCTATTTGCATGTTGTCTCCTCCACTAGATTGTGAACACCTCAAGGGCAGGGATTGCATTGGCATCCTCAGTCCTAAGCACAGTTCCTGGCATATAGTGGGTATTTATTAAATGTTTATTGATTAACAGGTTGCAAAGTGCAGAGGGAGAAGAGGGCAAGGAACAACAAAACAAGTAACTCAATGTTCTTTGAATATTTGAGAAGTGAAACAACATTAATAACTAGGAAAACTATGGAGGAAGTAGGATATGAGCTGAGTTTTGAAGAAGGATAAAAAAATAAGTGAGGCAGAGGTGAGAAGGTATATTCCAGGCATGTATAATGGCCTGTATGATTACTAAGAGGAAAGAAATGACATTTCAAATTTGGGGAAGTGTTAGTAGTACAACTTGGCAGGAAAGTAGAATCTGCAAAGGAGAGTAATGCAAAATAATGGGAAAAATTGGTTGGAGTCATATTGTGAAAAGCCTCAAATACCAGACTAAGAAGTTTGTATTTTAAAATCTGAGGAATAACAGGGAGCAGCTGAAGATGTTTTAAACAAAGGAGCAACTATATTAGCCTTAGGACTTTGGAAGATTATTTGGACATCTATGGAAAAGACAGCTTGGAGTGATGAGAGAATGGAATCAAGGAAATTAATCTGGAGAACACTGCAAGTAGGGCAGTGGCAGGGATGATAGAGAAGAAGAGAGAAATTCAAAAATATGTTCTGGAAATAAAATCAAGATTTAGTGTAGATTATAAATTCTTTGAGAGTAGGAATTCATTCTCATTTTTGTCTTTGAATTCTCCCTGATTAGAACAGTACTTACATATGCTTTAGTATGGAATAAATATTTGTTGAATTGAAGTGAATTGATTGGATACGCTAAATTCTAGGAGTCTGAGTCTCTTAAAGCAGACAAACTCCTAGAATTGCATTAAATAATAAGAACTGACATTTATAGAGTACATCATTTCCTTTAAGCTTCATAGCAACCGTATGAGGTAGGTGTTCTAGGTTTGGGTTGGGTTTTTTTTCTGTTTTTCATCTGAATGTATGACCTCATTATTCAGCAACTTAAATGTTTTGAGTTGCTGAGGGGCTCTGGCTTGTTCAGAGTCACACAGTTAGCATGTGTCCTAG
>JAQQSK010014807.1:0-10997 GCA_028658325.1 Potorous gilbertii | reverse complement strand
TCCTTTGACTTTTGGAATATCCTATTCCACACCCTTCGAGCCCTTAATGTAGAAGCTGCTAGATCTTGTGCTATTCTGATTGTATTTCCACAATACTGGAATTGTTTCTTTCTAGCTGCTTGCAATATTTTCTCCTTGACCTGGGAACTCTGGAATTTGGCCACAATGTTCCTAGGAGTTTCTCTTTTTGGATCTCCTTCAGGTGGTGATTGGTGGATTCCTTGAATACTTATTTTGCTTCTTTGGGAAGCAATAGAATATCAGGGCAGTTTTCCTTGATAATTTCATGAAAGATGATATCTAGGCTCTTTTTTTGATCATGGTTTTCAGGTAGTCCCATAATTTTTAAATTGTCTCTCCTGGATCTATTTTCCAGGTCAGTTGTTTGGAAGCTATTTTATATTCTCATTGTGTTATTGCTCCTACATCACTAATTTGTCCTTCTCTGTCTATCAGTTCATTCTGCTTCTTTTATCCATCCCCCAAATGTCATTGTTTTTCAAGAGCCATCTGCTCCTTTTAAAATTCCCTTACTTCCAGATTCAAAAGGTAGATATTTACTCAGGATTCGACTCTCCTGACTTCTTTTCTTTCCCCTCCTCTTCCTCCTCACCAACCTGGATGTGCCACCATGGAGAAACCTCCACTCTGGGCACCATTCTCTTGATGGTTGACTGCATGCTCAGAAGACTAGGTTCAAAGGGGCCTGTCCCAACCCCCTCTTCACTCAGGATTCAGTTCTTTGGCCTTCTTCTCCTAATCCTCATCCTCTTTGACCAATATCTTCTCTTCTCTTCTCTCCTACCTCGGTTTTTCATCTCCCTTTTGTGAGCTGTCTCCCCTGTTAGAATGTAAACTCTTCTGGGACCAGGACTGTCTTACTACCTTGAATTTGCATCTTAAGCTCCTAGCACTGAGTCCCATACTTAACAAATGCTCTGTCTATCCATCTCTCTATCCGTCTTGCTCTCTACCCATTTATCCATCATCTTTCTGTCTCTTTATCCATCTGTATCTCTATTCATCTATCTGTCTCTATCTATACCATCTACTTATCCATCTCTATCTTTCTATCTCTACCTACCCATATTTATCTGATGTGACCTTAAGCACCATTAAGAGAGGCATAGATCCTTACAACAACTCTGCAAGGTAGGCACTATCATTATCTCTATTTTACAGCAGACAAAACTGAGGCAAACAAAAGCTCAGTAACTTGCCCAGGGTCACACAGCTATTAAGTATCTCCAGGTCTGGTGCTCTAGCCACTAAGCTTCCAGATGCTTCTAGCATGAGGACACTATGAGAAGAGAAAGGTCCTTGCAGATGGGGGAACCTACAATGATGGGGGCAGAAGTTTACTGAGGCCTATATGTGTACCTCTGTATCAGTATATCCAATGGATGTTCCTACAATTCCCACTGATACTATGTGTATTTGTGGGAGAGGGAACTCTGGGTTTATGCTGTCTGTGGAGGGCAAATTTTGTAGTTACTATACTTACTATGCCATATTCGTAAATGGGAAAAGAATGCTCTCGGGGTAGGGGCTACAGAAAAATGAAAGACAACTTGGAAAACTGTAAGAACTATGGAAATGCTTGCTTTATTCCAAAATTTAAAAATAAAATAAATTTTAAAATAAGAGAGGCCTAGCCAGGACTAAGGTCTTGCTACATTTGGCCCTGGGCAGACCACATCTGGGGCACAATCAGTTCTGGGTACCACATTTTTTTTCACATTTCAATTTATTAATTTATTTTAATTTTCAACATGCAATTCCACAAGACTTTGAGTTCCAAATTTCCTCCCCATCTCTTCCCTCCCTCCACCCCATGATGGTATGCATTCTGATTACCCCTTCCTCCAGTCTGCACACCTTTCTATCAATCCCACTTCTCTTATCCTCTTCCCCTTCTATTTGGGTCCCACATTTTTAAGTCTCCCTATTGCCTCCTCCTCCTGGATTCAGTGCCTTCCACAACAGCCTACCTTTCCAATTGAATATGTATTTATCCCCATAGTATTCAGTATTTCAGTCTCCCCACGCTGCTCTTCTATAATCATCATTTTTTTAAAATCCTGGGATATTTCATCAGCCTCCAAACTGTTCTTCCTACTGTGCCTCCTGCCTGGAATGCCCTCCTCTCCTTTCGTCTCTTAGCTTTCAGGTTTCACCAACTTTCAAGATAGGGCTTAAGCTCTGCTTTCTCCAGAAGGCTTCTCCAATTCCCTCCCCTAGCTCTCAGTGGTCTCTCCCTCCACTAACCTCCCCCCCCGCAATTCCTCTTGTCATACATGCCAACCACTGTTATCTCTGTTATCTTGTCTGTGCCTGTCTATTTTCCCTCCCCAACTAAATCATAAGTTCCCCTAAGGCCAAGGGTCATGGGAAGGTATTTCTTTGTGTTCCCCTCTTACAATCTAGTATCTTACTTTGAAAGTACTCAAGAAATGCTTGTTATGCAGACATCATCCTAATTCCGACCTCCTCATCTCTGGCCTAGACTACTAGGAAACAACTTTCTCATGGACCTCCCACACTAATCTTGTCCTGCTTCAATCCCTCCTCCACACAGTTGCCGAAGTTTCAAAGCACAGATGTGATCATGCCACTGCCATACTCTCCCAAAGTAGTCGATACCACCTCCCCACCCTGAAATTGTTTTATATATAAAGATGGAATTTATCTACTCATAGGAGAATATAAACTACTTGAGAGTATGACCTTGGCATTTGATGCTCTACCTGTTCTCCTTCCTCAAAAGTTCACACACTTCATCCCCTTATTCTCTCCCCATTTCAGTAGTTCTGAACCCCACTCCAGAGGCCAAAGTACAGACCCTATTCCCCAGCCCCAACTTCACTCTTTACTCCCATTCATCTCAATCCTAGACCCTCAATGTCCCACTTCATATTTTCCCATCCCTTCCCATGTGCTCTCTGGAATGCATTTTCCATAAGGGATAAACTTCCCTGAATCTTAAATCTCTTCTTTCTCACTCCTATCTCTACTCATGGAGACTCTGGTACTCATAGCTCTCTCCTGATGAGATTGCTTCCTTCAGCATCATTCCTTTCATACTTTCCCTTACCGCCTCCACACCTCACTGGAGAAGAGGAGACATTAGAATACTCCTGGCTTCCCGTCACCACTTCCAGACTCTACTTTTACTGCCATCCTCTGCTCCTTTGAGGTTTACACTATCCAAATTTGTTGAATGAATCCTTGCATCAGAATTTGGCCCTTTGTCACAGAAGTTCAGATGCTTTTCCAGGATTCAGTTGGTTGTCATGACTGCATGGACATTTCTGAGACTGTTCATGGAAGAAACAGTAGAAGAGGAGAAAGCAGGGACACTGGAGTAGAAGATGAGGTCGCCTCCATCCTGAGGTCATGTGGTCTTGAGAGGATCAGGCACTTAGCATCAGATTTATCTTTCTCTGCTATCCTTTTCAAAGCCTCTGAAAACTCTGAAAGACTGAAGAACTTTAATTGTATAATGACCAAGTCTAAATCCAAAGGACTAATGATAACATGAGCTACCCACTTCTTAACAGAGAGATGATTGACCAAGGGCATAAAATGAGACATGCTCTTTTTTTGGACATGGGTTTATGTGGGAATTTGTTCTGCTTGACTATGTATGTTATAAGTTTTCTTTCTTTTTCTCTTCTGCCCCCACAATAGGGAGAGAGACACTGGGGAGAAAATAAGTGCTTGTTAATTGAAAAATACATTTTAAAATGCAAAGACTTGGAAAGAAGAGTGTGTACCCTCAGCCATCCCGTTTAACAATGCAGTTGAGGCAGAGTAAGAAGGGCTGTGAGTGCTGAGCTTACTGACTAGGTTGGGCAAGATGACCCCACTGAAGACAAATGGCTTAGAGCTTGAGAAAAGGCAGCTGCTGTTAATTACAACACTCCTCTGGGTTTTGTCCTTCACTTCTCTGTGAAAAGAAGGATTTAATGCAGGAAAATCCTGGTTGCTGGGGCAGTGGACTGTACACAGTCAGTCTAAATCCAGAGCAGCTTTTCCTTTTCCCCAGGCTTTGGTTTGATCCTCTATAGAGACTGGGCATTTAGGCTGTTTAGAGAAAGCAGAAGATCCATCCATCCATCACCTACTGTTGGGGTGGAAAATGGGTAGGCAGTTGAGCAGTGTAGATTCTCAGGAGATCATCTCCATTTAGCTGCATTCAACAGCCTTCTAAGCCAGACCAAGGTGGCTTAGTGAGAAGCCATTTGAGTGGACAAGGTGATAAGCAGGAGAAATAAAAGTAGAGAGATTTTTATCTGAAACTTCATTCTTCTAGACTACACACACACACATACACACACACACACACACACACATACACACACACACACACACACACACACACACACACACTCCATCTATATTATTACAACATTTCAGCAAATCCAAATGCCAAGAAAGGAAGAGAAGAGGATTGCCTTCCAAGGACCTGTCCTGGATTCCTCTGTCTCTGGCACCTGAGCCAGAGACTTTATCCATCAAAAGGCTACATCCCCAATCCAGATGTTGGGGGTATCTGTAGATCTCTAGGTCTTCCTTCCTCAGTGCATTCTGTACCTAACTCCTATTCCTTCTCTCCATCTCAACTCTTGCCTTCACATTAATAAAGACTTCAATATACATATTAATGCTCCCTCAAATACCCTAGCTCTCCAGTTCCTTCATCTACTTAGTTACCTCAGCTACACAGAGAGCTGGTCATACCCTTGACTTTGCCTCACAAACAAATGCTCCACTGGCAAGTTTATGAATTCTGAAAGTCCTTTATTTGATTTTAATCTTTTAACATTCCTTTTCTTCTTATTCCTTACTGCTCTTAACTCTATTTTTCATTCTCACGGTGATCTCCATCCCAACTCCTTAGTTCCTTCCCAGGCCACTACCCATGTACAGTCTACACTCTCTTCCCTTCATTGTCTCAGCCCCTTGATAAAACAATGCAACTCTACATTATCCTCCATTCTCCAAGCCTTCCTTCTTTATCCTTTTGTCAATCATGCTTTATGAAACTGACTAGGTTTTTTCCGCTGTCCAGCCCCTTTCTTCACATTCACATAATTCACACAACTATGATGATTGAGTCTATCTAATCCCAGTCGGGCTGGCTGTGCTGAGGCAATTCTGCTCCTTCCTGATCGATTCATTATCTTGCTCTCCACAGCTGCTGTTCCAAACCTGCTCATCTCTCTTCGTTTCCCATTAACCCCCCTTCCCATCCTCCGCTCTCTGCTGAGGACATAGCCTGATATTGCACTGAAAAAATTATTTTCCTTTCCTCTTCAACTCACAACACTCAAATATCTTCCACCGTTATCTCCTCCTTCATTCTGGTCTGGGATGAAGAGGGGGCCCTTTTCCTTGCCAAGAACAAGCCTACATGTACTTTTAAGAAGCAGCTAGGTGACACAGTGGAGAGAGTCTTAGACCCGGAGTCAGGAAGACCTGAGTTCTCATCTGACCTCAGTTGTCTACTAGCTCTGTGACCCTTCACAAATCACTTCACTTTTCTGTCTGCTGCAGTTTCTTTAACTGTCAAATGAGAAGGATAATAACATTGTGATGTCGTGATGTCTAAATGAGATAGCATTTGTAAAATAGTTAACACAGTGAATGCTTATTCCAGCCATCTGAATTCCATTTTCTTTAGTCTTCTCCAGTAAATTGCCTGTATTATTGTTCCCACTGTTTTCTACCTACTGGATCCTTCCCTCCTACCTGTATACACACTTTCATCTCCTCCATCCTTAAAAATTTTTTTTTAAAACCCTCTCATTTTACTGTGCCATTCCCAGGAATTATTACCCCATATCTCTCCTCTCGTTTTCAAATTCCTTGGGAAAGCTGTCTACATAAGGGGCTCCGCTTCCGTACACTTTTCTCCCTTTTGCATGTGGTCCAACCACACTGGCCTACTTTCCTATTCCTTGTATACTACTGTCTCCTTGGCCTCTTCTTACTTGTCAGACTCCCTTGCTGGTTCTTCATCCATGTCATGGGGCATGTCACTCCAGGTCCCATTCAGGGCTTTCTTGCAGAAACTAAAGTTGGAGCAAGTCTTGAAAGAGGACAGGAAAGATAAGATTCAGTGGGTGATGAGGGAAAGCTGTTCCAGGAGTCGGGGACAGACATCAAGGGACTCCATAAGGTCACATTGGGTGATCTAATCAGCTTCCCTGGGTTTATTTATCATGTAGATCATTCACAGACCTCCTCCTCTCTCTTGAGTTATAGAGCCACATCTCTAATTGATTTTTGGAGGTCTCAAAGTGGATGTCCCATAGCCATCTCAAGCTCAATGTCCAAAGCAGAACTCATTAATTTTTCTTTTAAATCTTCCCTTCTTCCAAACTTTCCTTTTACTAGTGAAGACATGGACATTTTCCTTCTCACCCAAGTTCAAAACCTCAGTGTAATCCTGAACTCCTCCATCTTACCCCACATTGCCAATCTGTTGCCAAATCTTGCTTTTTCTACCTTCACAATACTTCTCACCTTCTTCTCCCCACTCTTGGACTCTTCCCTAGTACAGGTCCTCATCACCTATGACTTAGGCTCCTGCAATAAGCTTCTAAGTGGAATCACTGCCAAGTCTTATCCCATTCCAATTCATCCTCTACTCATTTACTACAGTGATTTTTCTTTAGGAAGGATAGGTATGACCATAAACGCCAATAACTCCCTATTATCACCAGAATCAATGATATAGTCTTCTATTTATCATTTTGGGGGTAGGTAGGTAGCCAAGTGGATGGGGTGCCCATCAGGCTATTGCTATAGTCCAAGGGTAAGATGATAAGGGCTGTTAGTGTTCTTTGTCTCTTTAGATATTGCTAATTCACTTTATTCATCTCTGCTATCCACCCTTCTTTCTCACTTTATTCATCTCTGCTATCCACCCTTCTTTCTCTATCTAAGATATATATATATATACACACACACATATACATCCACAGATATACATCCACAGTAGAATGTGAGCTTCTTGAGGGCAGGGCTTGTATGACATAAATGTAGCCTCTTTCCAAGAGATCAAAAAAAAAAAATAGGAAAGGGCCCCACAGGTACAAAAATATTTAAAACAGCACTCTTTGTAGTTGCCAAAAACTGGAAATCAAGGGGGAATGACTGAATAAATTATGGTATATGAATGTAGTGGGGTACTATTGCGCCATAAGAAATGATGACCAAGAAGACTTCAGAGAAGCCTGGAAGGACTTATATGATCTGATGCTGAGTGAAAGGAGCAGAACCAGGAGAACTCTGTGCACAGTAACAACTACACTGTGCGAGAATTTTTTCTGCTAGACTTGGAACTTCATAATAACTCAAGAACTTAAAAAAAAAAATTCCGAATGATTTTCTAAGGCAAAATGCTTTCCATACTCAGAGAAAGAACTATGGAATTCATTTGCAGAATGTAGCACATCATGTTGGTGTGTGTGTTGTGTGTGTATATGTATTATGTTTTGATTTGTTATATGATTTCTTCCATTTATTTTAGTTCATCTACACAGTGTGACTATAGTGAAAACATATTCAATAGGAAAGTATATGTAGATCCTATATAGAACTGTATGCTGTCTTGGGGGTAGGGAGGATAGTTGGGGAGATTAAAATCTAAGTTTTATGGTAGTGACTGTGGAACATTAAAAAAATAAATAAAATAATTAAAAACAAACAAACAAATAAATAAATAAATGTAGGCTCCTTGAAGACCTTTTAGTGTATGTAACCCCAGGGCCTAACCTCTAGTGGTAACATTAATAAACATTGGTCAAAATTGAGCTTTAGTATAGAAACATAGTGTATTGTTGCTGGAAAGTGCTAGACCTGGAACAGGAGGACCTAGATTCAGCACATCACCTCCAATGTTATCTATATAATTTGGGGCAGGTTACTTAACTATTCTGAGCCTCAGTTTCCTTATCTGTAAAGTGGGAAAAATACTTGTCCTAGTAATCTCATAAAGTCCTCATGAGGAGAGTGTTTTATAAGCCTTTTGGTGTTTCATGACTATGAGTTATTATTTCATTCTCCTCCTCTTTTACAATAGGTCTCAGGTAGAAATAGCCCAAGAACAAGTCTCTATCCTGCTGTTCTTTCATGTTTAATATTCTGCCAACTATGGTGCAGATGGATAAACTTACGGCCTTCTGTAATTGGATGAAAGTATCGGGTGGAAGGCTTATTCTCTGGAAATTCCCTGAAAACCTCACTGGGATGCCACCAGGAGCCCAGACTATGCACCTTATCAAGTCCATCACTAGTTTTGATTTCTTCTACTAGGTTTTATATTCGGAGACCTTTCTGTTCTTTGTAGTTTGGAGGTTATAAGTGTTTAGTCTGTGATATCTATTAGAAAATGTTCCTAAAGTTTTATGAATTGATGGCATGCCTATATGACTTTAGGCAGCAGAGTTTTGCTTTGTTTTATTGAGTTTTGCTTTCCTGTGACGATATAACACCCAGTTCCCAGCTTATTTCATTTTTGAATTAGGAAGTACATTTTGGGATCTGTATTTATAATACAGGACAATTAGGTGGCACAGTGAATAGAGCACCAGGTCTGGAGTCAGGAAGATGAGTCTTCCTCAGTTCAAATCCAGCCTCAGATTTGCCTAGCTGTGTGACCCTGGGCAAGTCACTTAACCCTGCTGACCTCAGTTTCCTCATCTATCAAATATGCTGGAGAAGGAAATGACAAATCATTCCAGTATTTTTGCCAAGAAAATCCCAAATGGAGTCACAAAGAGTCAGATACAGCTGAATAACAACAAATTTGTAATACAAGATTTAATATTTGTAAGATTTTGAAAAATAATAAGATTCTGGTTATGTTTCTAGCTATTATTACAGCCTGAAATCATAGATTGCCCTTCTATTGTTTTCTTGAAGACTCTGCATTGATCAAATCTATCATATTTTTTCTTATTTATTATACAAAAAATAAAACTGAAGGTGATAAAGGCCATTTGAGAGTTCTCAGCGTAGAAATTGTTGTTACCAAGTCCGTAAAGAAGCTACCAGTGTAGATTTTCCTTGAATTCCCTGAGGGAAGGCTCTGGGATTTTACCCTGACACATAGTAGGCTCTTGGTACAAGTCTGATGGGTGAATGAATGAATGATGAATGCATTTGATGAGGAGAAATCTCTAATAATGACAAAGTAATAATATCCATTTCTCGCTTTGGCAGAGTGATGGCTAATTTACAAACACTTTCACAGATGTTAGCATATTTGATCTTTAAAGCTACCTTGGGAATGAGGTCTAAAAGGAAAGTACAGGCTCAGTAGGCCTCAGTGACCAGAGGGGGCAGTGTTGTATAGGAGAAATGAGGCTGAACTAGGAGTCAGCCCCAAGAGCCAGGTCTAGCTCTGCTTCTGCCACAGATTTACTGTGTGACCTTAGAGAAGAGGATTCACCTCTCTGGGTCTCTGTTTCCTCATATATAAAACAGCGATGCATCCCCTTGCCTCTTTCACTAGCTTGTTTGTGGTTCAAAAAGAATAATTAGTGAGGGCATATTTTTAAATATTAAATAAAACATTTTTTAACCTAATTGCATTACTAACAGAAGCAACATAATAGGAGAGCTAGTCTTAGACTCAGGAAGATCTGAGTTCAAATCCTACCTATGACACTAGCTTTTGTAACCTTAAATAAATCAGAGTTAACTCTTGAAAACTTTTCTACCATGGAATTCCCCCACAGAAAACCACAGATCCTTCACACTTCCTTAATGTCTCAGCCAGAGATATTGAAGGCCCCCCCTATATTCTGATGCCAACTGACCTTTTGAATCTGTGCTCTAAATGATCCTTTGTATGAGCTTGGCAGCTTCTGGCAGTAGACTATTCCTGCTCTCCAAACATATCTTATTCTCTGCCTTTTCCCACTTGCAAGCCTTTGTCCGTGCTGCTCTCTGCCTAGGACGTGCTCCTGTCTGCTTGGCCGTTGATTAAAGTCCCACCTCCCCTATGAAATCTTTAGTCCCTGAAGCTCTCTCCTTTCTCTGAGGTCCTCCAGTCTGTACTACTTAGGAGCTCTTTGAATATATTTTTGTTGCTTTTCAATCATGTCCAACTCTTTGTGACCCTATTTGGGGTTTTCTTGGCAAAGTTATGAGAGTCATTTGCATTTCCTTCTCCAGCTCATTTGACATATGAGGAAACTGAGGCAAAAAGAGTTAAGTGACTTGCCCAGGGTCACAAAAACTGGTGAGTATCTGAGACTGGAATTGAACTCAGAAAGTGCACTTTAAGCACTGGGCCTGGAGTAATTCATTATCTTTGTAATGTCTGGACACCTCCATCCCCACCCCATCCCCAAACTAGATTATAAATTCCTGATGGGCAAGAAGAGTATCTCAGAGTGATAATGTCTTTCCACCACCTGACTCAGGAGCTGACAGGTTGTCTCCAAACTGATTGAAATGGATTGCAACTGAGCTCCAGTTTGTATTAAAGAAGAAACGACTTTATTCTACCAGGAAGCTATGTAGAAATGCTAATGTGGATTCAGACCCCAGACAAGTTCCCAATTTGGAACGACAATGATCCCAACTTGTGAATAGCTGGGGAGCACCTCAGTTCATCTAGTCTGAGCTTCATGACTCTTCTGTTAGTCAAGAAGGATAGAAATTATCATCCCCATTTTGCACTGAGGCCCAGAGGGAGTGAAGTGGTTTATATGCCTTTGGGTTGCCTGGCTTCTAATCCCCTATTCTCATCACTACACCGCGCTGCCTCTCTGTGTGGTCTATGGCACCATACTCACTCAGAGCAAAAAATGCTAATAATTTCTCTGATCCACATCTTGGTTTGGTGGAAAGACCACTGAACAGGACACCAGAAGGGTTACAACTGTCCATTTGACTTGGGCAAGTCATTTCCCCTTAAAGGCCTCAGTTTCCTCATAAACATAAGCAAACTGGACTAGAGAATGTCTAAATCTCCC